>JANUHK010000049.1:0-242573 GCA_026319125.1 Colletotrichum noveboracense | reverse complement strand
GAATGTAGATACGAAAAACGACGACGATTGAAGTAAAATTGGTGAAGTTGTGGAAGATTGAAGTTGGTGGTCATCATGGCGGTGAGGCATTTTTGGGGTGTCGAAATGTGGGGGGTGACGAAAAGTGGGTGACGGACGTTAGTGCTTCATCGATCGCATCAACAACAAACTGGAAGATGATTCCTCGGGATCTCTCAATGACAATTGAGAGACATGTCCAGAGATTGTCTTCCACTTCCGCATCCTCTCCGTGATTGCGACCATCCAGATACTTGATGAGATACGATGTTCGTTCGTCAACAAGGATCTGACACAAAACAGAGCGCACAAACGCTGCAGGTGTGTTTCGGGTAGAGTCCCCATCGTCGAAAAAGAAGTAGAGCGGCTTTTGGATAGTACCTCCGGAAGACTCGCTCTGCTCCATCAGGTAAGCGACAACGCCTCTCATGAGTATTGTCTTGCCTGAGCCGGGTTGCCCATGAAGCCAAGTAATTTGGCGGCCTTGTTGGCTTGTCCACGATTGAAAATCAGGATTTCCGAGCAGCCACTTGGACGACTTTTTCAAGTGAACGGGAATGAGCGATAGGACCCTTTCCGGGTCTATGGATCTCAGACTTGATAGAAAGCCGAGTTGCCATGCGTCGAAGACTGTTTACACTCATGCGTTAGCTATCTAGGAGATCCTAAAATATTGTATTGGCGAGGGGGGTTAGGACTGTGTGGTATCTTCACGCACAGGTATGTTCAGGTTTTCCCGCCATCACATCCACCAACTCAGCAATACAATTGGAGACTGTCAAATAGTTAAGACTGGACCGTGTGAGATGTCTGGACATTTTGTCGTGATCCGCGTTCAGTGGAAGAGGAGTCTCTACAGGCAGATGGAGAATAGCCGAGGACTTGTCGACGACCTGCAGATCATGTTTTAGCGGGCATTACTCAAAGGGTAACGAAACGTGTTTACCAGACACCCCATCTTCTCGGTGATGTGTTGTTCAAAAAGGCTGAAGACTTGTAAACCCGCTGGCATTCCACGTTCCACGAAACGGGACCAAATAGATCCTAGCTCAATGCCTCTTTCTTCAAGATTGAACAACAGGTTCTGCTGGAGGCCGCGTAGAAGAGCCGTTTCCTCCAGCAGGCCCGACCAGTAGCCAATATCGGCTTCCTTATGCGGTGTGCCGAGGAATATAACGCCGGCCACGGACTTTTCGATCCCACTGTATCGACTTGCACTCTCGCAAGCCAAGACCATGGCTTGCTTGAAGACTATCCCACCAATCCCATGAAAAATGAATATAAGTTTTCGGTCGGTCGCTTCGGCTTTGCGTTTTCGCAGCTGCTGGATGCCAGATAGCAGCTGAATTGCAATGTCCGGAATACTGGCTTTGGATGCGTTGAAAACAAACGATGAATCGAAACCGAAGGTCAAGACGCGGACTTGAGGGAAATCCAACGGCAGAAAGTCCCGCAACCAGAACTTATTGCCATCAGTCCAAGTCTTGACGGCGTGGCCCCCGAGACCATGGATGGCGATTAGGTCTACGTCTGTTGGGATGTGGGTTACATCTTCGATCTCCGGATCTGGCCAGAGCTGTATCAATCCGACAGGCATCTCTTCTTCCGACACAGCTTCTTGTGCCTTCTCCTCTGTGTCAAATAGCTCATCGATCATCTCCATTGTACTGGCCTTGGACAGTCCCATAGGGTGGGCGGCGACTCGATAGACTAGTATGTTGCCAACGATAGAATAACGGAAGTGCACAAAGTGGGGGTAGACAAAAGGTTAGAAAAGAAGAGGGATCACTCACCAGCCTTGATCATAAGAGAAAACGCAGAACAGGCTGGAGCCGCAAATGCCGGGGCAGCGGCTGAGCGGCCGCCAAGCCGAAGCAGACCGCGCAGCCAGTTTGTTGAACACTCATTGGGCACACGCGTCAAGTACCAGTGTTTGTTGAACTTCTCAAAAGGACGCGCCCAACGACCTCGCGTCGAGAAACTCCCGCGTCTGATAGGCTCGACGACAGGTTAGTCGGAAACAATCGGGAAGAGCAGCAATCACAAGCACAGGGCCGCGCCTTCGTTTGCGCGCGACCGAAGTGTGTGGTTGTGACGGCCTGCACGGCTGCTCTGCTATGTTGAGGAAGTTCCATAGCCGACCCTGTCCTTCTTCCCTGTTGACTTTTTTTCACACTTTACCGCCTATGGGAACACCTTCCTGACTGCCGTTTGACTTTGGCGGGTAGATGTGTGAGGGCCAGGATGGCCAGGATGGTACATAGAAACCTCTGTGGCCACGTATGGGGAATAACCTACCCTGTAAGAGGGCACGCGGTAGATAAACATAGTAAGAGCGCTTCGGTCGGTTCTTCACACAATAAGACACTCCGATAATAAAAGGCTACAAATAGCTCTCGCAAAACCGTCGCCTGCTCGGCCATAGAGAGATGATTCGCAATGGGATCATGCCCAGCTCAGGGGTGCTGTCTCCCTGTCTCGCTTCCTTCGGTTGGTCTGCACATGCTTACCATACTTGACAGTCTCCTCCTTTTACCTAGTGGCTTTTGGGACGCAGCAACGCTCGAGAAAACAAGAAGCCAATACAGGTTGATGATTCTTCATCCCTTTTACCCGCATCGAGGCTGTGAAGACAACTCCAAGGGGCCCGATACTGAGATCCTTCCTGGTGTCGAGGCTGGTCCAGATCCATACTCCCTAGCCGCGAAATATGACTAGGTCGGCCAGGACACAGGCCTTAGTCGTCTAGCTGCCATGCCCAGTGTGAGCTTTCAATATGGGGGAGCTTCGGCTCAATCAGATTAAGAAGCTCTCCTTTTTTTTGTTTTCTTTTTTTTTTTTTTTTTTTTTTTTTTTTTGTGGAAAACGCGGCCTAGCAGCTACATGTCCCGATGGAACCAATACGGCACATTCCTCTACGACAAGTTGCGCTTCTCGCCAGCTCGACCGTCTCTATTGCTACCGTATTGACGGCAATACAGATCGATCTTGCCACGGAGGTGCTCCAAGATAATGCTGGTCTCCAGTCCGTATCTGAGTGAAGTAGGCGATTGGCATACAACAACTGGTAAACGATTCACGCGATACTAGGTGCCTAGATACAAGCCTCAGCCGTCACCCCACGTCAATAGCTACGCTTAGTTATAATTTCAAGACACTCAAATGAAAATGCTAAGCATCCCTACAACCCCGTAGAGTCCTGTGATCGGAATCACTCGTCTCCCAACATGTCGATAGATATTACAAAGACGGGAAGAAGGAGCAGCGTTGCGAGGCTTCGGCTATGGACATTGGTCGGTTTATCCTATTCGTATGCGTTTTCAATTGATGCCTTTACCGTTGTCTTCATGGTGTTTGGTTTTCCTGCCGTATCTGCACTTTGGATCGTCCTCCAGTGTCGTCCTCTGGTGTCGTCCTCTGATCTCGCCATCTTTCGTCCTCTGATGTCTTCCCTGTCGTCCGTGTCGTCCCTCCACTATTCATCGCTACGCTGGCGATTGGCCGGAAATTGTCAAAACCAAGGACAAGGGTTCGTCTCCCCAAGGATGCGTGACAAACGATATCCTTGCTTACATACAGCTTTGGTAGCGCCCATTGCATCGAGCGAGACCTAGTGTGAGTGATTTCCAGACGTAGGTAACGGCGATAAATAGAGACGACGCAGCGAGGCGACATAGAGAGACGACACAGAGAGATAAGACAGAGGTAATGGAAATGATGAATGCGATAGAGATAGCACTAGACACTGTGGACGCTGAAGCCGGCGTCTGCAGCGAAACTCCCGGAGCGAAAGTCCGCGCCTGCCGCCGTGACCGTTGCCATCACCCGGCCTCCTTCCTGCCCGCGCTTGCCTCCTGCCCTTCTTGTCCCGCGCTACGTCGACCAACCGCCGAAGGGGCACTGACGTGCACGGATTCCTTGAGATTCTTTTCCCGTAGACCAAACGGATCCCGCTTCAGCCCTCCAGATGAAGACAAAGATCAATGCTCTGCCAAGTCGCATAAAAACATCGATATCAAATGGACGAGACAAAGCAGCAATTAAAACAAGCGGCAAAAGTAATGCATCCTCGGGGAGTCGAACCCCGGTCCCCAGCTGACGCTTTCCTTGGGAATGGAAGGCTGGGATGATAACCGCTACACTAAGAATGCGTTGCTAATTCGTTAATGTGAAAAAACCGTCCATAGCATACCTATGTTGGCACGCTCCACTGTGGGGCTCACGTAGGTTGACCTTGATGTCATTTTCGGCATCGAAAATCGCCTGCATGCGAGTAATTCATCAGCATTTCACCTTAGTATTAAACAGATCAATTTTGTTCTTGATCTTATGGTAATTGTCGTTTCATTGGTGCATCCATCTAATCATTGTGAAACTCGTCTCATGTGACAGACTGATGTGATTGACGCCGACACGGCGCGAAAGTACCGGCGCGGGGAACGGCGTGACATCAGATGGAGGGGTTTTTATCAATGCGATTTGGGTTCAATTCGACGACGTTGCTCGCTCAATTGTCTGTAAAATCACAGGGCATTTTTCTGTGGTCCGAGTGGCTCGTTGACCATCACAAGGCGGCCGCCGATGCCAAGGTTGAGACTTTTGAGGCTGGTCTTGGTAATGTTCCAAGCATTGATAAACGGGCGCCTCTACCCAGAGCGGTGGGGTGCAGCATCGGCTAAAGCTGGCGTTCCAATGACCATCGTACGTAGCGTGCCAATCTGCCCGACCTTCAGACCAGCCAATGTTGAGATCCAAGGCAGCGCACTTCTCTTCCAACAATAGCGGGCGAGAATCGAGACAACGTGTCCTCCTTCCAAAGGCGATAGAATAGCTGAGTATGATTAGCTCGCCTGTGCATGGACGCATTTGACCTCATCTCTGAGGAGAAGCAGCAGTCCGCGCCGGAGGTCGTCGGAGCCAGCGCAACGCCCTCACCTTCCGTCGACCCGCTCGGTCCCCTTTTTTGAACCCGTTTTGAACTCTCCATTCCCGGAAGATGGGAATGCGCTTGAGGGACATGATTGTGGTGATCCGAGTAAGGGCATTGAGCTGTGGCTCACGGTTTGGAAGGCCATTATGAAGTCCGTCGCGTATCTGACGCTAAACCTATGGTGTTGGCTCGCGATATTGGCTCGCGTCTCGACACTCTGGTTCGTATCTCGTGCCGAATTTGAACGTTCGGAGAATTGTCTCACAATATTCGTCGCGCGATATTACAAGCCATCTAAATATCAACTTCATGGTATCGTTCTTGTCCCCGACTGATGCGGTCACTAAACAAGCCCCCAGCCAACAAGGCTAGAAAGCAACCATTTGAAATAAAGTTCGAGCTGGTCAACATCTTATACATGTTGGCGCAAACAGGCCGCCCTGTGTTGCTGTTGTTGCTGTTGTTGCTGCTGTTGCTGTTGTGTTCCAGGGATACCAGGTAATTGAAATTCAAGTATCGGGGAAGAAGTTCGTTGGATACATAGAGAAAGCCTGGAAAAGTGAGCAAGGTCGACGCCACACAGGAAAAACGTTGCAATGACTTGCAAACATGACGAGTTGAAGCGCAATCCCTAGAGAGCCGAGTTGTAGTAACTTGCATTGTCTGCAGACCCCCCCTGGCGCAGAGTATAACGACCCAGACAAGAGAGAACGTTTCAGGATGTGTGGTGTATTTCTGACGTCAGTACAAGAAAGAGTTGCCAAAGCATGAGATTCGTGATAGTGGTTTCATACACTGGTGTGGAAGCCGTCCATACCGCTTCGTGATGACGTCAAACTACACCGCCTCTCCATGGCAAATTGGTAGTGTCTATCCCATTTTCTCATGAGGTGATCTCATTAATTATTGTTTTAGGGCATCCTGTTGATATTTGTCGTTCTTGCTGGGATTTGGCGCGTGCTACGTGCCAAGAATACGCGTGAAGGGTTTTCGTATCGAAAGCGAAAAATGCTAAATTGGGATTTGTGGACTCAGCTTCTCCTGCCTACTGAGCAATCAGAATAGGTAGTAGGTATTCGAATTCAATGAACAGTGTCAATCCGAACGTGACGCGTGCAGCTCAATACGAGACTCAATCTCCCACAGGTTCCGATGCGACCCCTGTTTCTGTACTACGACATAACATAAGTATCGCAGAGTTGAAAGACAATAGCATGGCTCCCCTCAGTCACAGTCTCCAAGTCATCGTTGTTCACCATGAAATCGCAATTGGCTTTCTTCTACTTGCCATGCGCTTTGCTCGCGCCCATAACTGCGGCCGAAAAGTCTTTTCAAGATTACATCCTCGCTCCTACATCGCGTGTCATCAGCCCGGTTGCCATCCACCAGACCGGCGGCAATGTTGAGAATGCTGCCGGCTTCCTCACCATCAATGGCGCGGGTGGTGCTGGTCTCCCAAACGCCGGATCAACGACTTTCTCAGGAAACGGATCTTACGTCACTTTAGACTTCGGCAAGAACATCGCTGGCAGAGTCGGCTTCCAGGTTGATGCTGTTTCTGGGACGAGCGACTCCATAGGCTTCACGTTCAGCGAATCCTCAATGTACATCAGTGCTCAATTCTGCGATTCTGTTCAGCCTGAACAATTCGATATGCCTCAATGGTTCAACAATACGACACCAGGCTACTACCAAGCGGGCCACGAATTCCAGCGAGGAGCCTTCCGATACCTCACAGTGGTCCACAACTCGACTGGGACTATTAGCCTCTCAAATGTCACCGTATTTTGGACCACATCTCCCGAGATGGCTGATCCCGCAGCCTACAAAGGCTACTTTCATTCCGACAGCGAAAAGTTGAATCGAGTATGGTATGCGGGCGCTTACACAAATCAGATCTGCTCGGCAGATCCCACGACCGGGGTTGCACTAGGCGCCCCATTTGCTGGGTGGTATTATAATACTACCATTTCGAGTAAGTCATATCTCACACAAAGATATTTTGCTTTGATGGATCCTCATCGCGTACGCAGACGGCACGAGCGTTCTGCTAGATGGAGGTAAAAGAGATCGAACCGTTTGGCCCGGAGACATCGTTATCTCGGGACCATCCATCTTCGTATCAACGAACAGTCTCGATCCTATCCGGAATGCAATCGATTCGCTCTTCTTATACCAGAAAACGGATAGTCGCCTCCCTGCCGCGGGACCTCCTCTGGCACAGCTTTTCGCGTGGAGCTTTACTTACCATTGCCATACTCTCAACGATGTGTATGATTATTTCATGTTCACTGGTGACATAGGATTTCTAATGTCTATATGGGGCCAATATAAGTTGGGGGTGAATTATTCTCTGCAATTTATTGATTCGTCCGGTCTCGCCAACGTAACCAGCACCTCTGATTGGGGCAGGGTTGGTACGTCGGGTCACAACATCGAGGTAAGATTATGTTCATTTTCCTATGGTGGTTTGAGGCTGCTAAGAAAACACCTAGGCAAATGCGATTTTATATCATACACTACAGAATGCTTTGATGCTTGCCGCGATCTTCGCGAACAATATTCTTTGGGACGAGTCGGCCTCCTCGTATCGGGACAACGATACCATCGCGTCTGAATCTTCCACAACTTCCTATCCTCAGGACGGTAACTCGTGGGCAATAATTTCTCGTATAGCCAATGGAAAACGAGCCGAGGCTATCAGTGATGCCTTAAAGGCACGCTGGATACGACCGTATGGGGCACCAGCAGTTGAGGCTGGTCAGACTATCTCTCCCTTTGCGACTGGCTTTGAGCTCCAGGCACACTACATGGCTGGTCATCCGGACTATGCCGTAGATTTGATGGAATTTATGTGGGCAGACTACATGCTCGACAATCCACTGATGACCAACAGCACTTTTATCGAAGGATTCGCCACCGACGGTACTCCACTCTATCCAGTGTATGATTACAATCCACGAGTCAGCCATGCCCACGGCTGGTCTACGGCTCCCACATCGCTGCTCACTTTTCATGCCGGTGGTCTCACGATGACTTCGGCAGTCGGACGGACTTGGAAAGTTGCGCCTGCTCTTGGTGGTCTGAAGACTGTCCAGGCAAGGTACGAGACTCCTCTTGGAACTTTCAAGACAAGCTGGGTAAACAGCACCCGCGGCCTGTCGGGCACATTTGAGACACCAAATTCAACCACTGGGGAGTTGGTGATGCCTTTATTCACCGGAACAAAGAAGATGGTTCTTAAAGGACCCAAGGGCACTCAGGAAGTTCCACTCGCGGATCCGTCCTCAGCGACGGTCATGGGTCTCTGCGGGGGCAAATACTCTGTTGAGATCCTGTGAGACTTTTTGGATTCGAATGCCTGTCAGTCTCTTGATGGTTGTTTTGGCTTTATCTTAACCTAACAGGTCCTCAAGCACGACGAATGCCTCGAGGACAACGTCCCAGAGACCCCAGTCAGTTTCAATAGGGGAGGTTTAGGCCTCGGTAGCTGCAAATAAAACCTGTTTGGGTACGCACATGAGGACCCCAGTGAAGACCACCTCCGGTACATGGGCTACCACCCGCGATCCCTCGCCGACGATCTCAAAGTCGCCAATACGTGGTCCTGCGCCCATACTGACTTTGGTTCCCTGACGCTGCTGTGGAGTCAAGATGTGGCTGGTCTCCAGATCAAGACGTCGTCCGGTGAGTGGAAGTATGTCCCGCCCGTCGACAACGGCATCGTTTGCAATGTCGGTGACACACTCGACTTCTGGTCGGCAGGGTACCTCAAATCGACAACACATCGGGTCGTGCGACCCCCGGAAGACCAGGCCTATCTCTTCCGTCAAGGACTGTTCTACTTTGTGAGACCCGGTGACGATGTCGACATCAAGCCTGCCCCATCTCCGCTACTAAAGAGATTAGGGCTCGTCAAGCAGGATGCCGAGAACGCGGAGCCAGTTACTGGCCTGCAATACGTCAGAGAGCGCGTGAAGAACTACCATCATCACAATGACTACGCAGACATGAAGGGCAAGAAGTTCAAGGTTGGCAACTTGGAGATTGAGGATGAAGCAGATTGAAGGATCAGAATAAAATGTCATTGTAACTTTTCCAAACGCCGCCCGTCTATGTAAAAACGCCTCCGCTGGCATCCCAAATCATGTACATGAATTCTTTACTGGTCAAACTCGCCAGCGTACAGGATCTCGTCACGCTTGCCGTTGACAACGTCCCAGAGAGCGCGCTCCTCGTGCTCAGTGTCTCTCTTGAGCAGGGTAGACAGCTCGACGCCAGTCTCCTTGGCCTGGTCCTCCTTGGCCAGTCTGACGTGGAGGAAGACAGCAGTCCTCTTGCCAGTGTACAGCGCGTGGGGGACGTTGGTGCTGTTGTCCGAGTTGGCGTCACCAATAGCGTAGATGCCGTTGACGTTGGTAGCGTACCCCTTGGCGACGTCGACAGCGAGTCTGCCGCCCCAAAGGGTGACGCCGGCATCCGCTCCGATGGAGCTGCGCTGCTCGTCGGGGAAGCTGGCGAAGAAGACGGAGCGCTCGAGCGGCTCGCCCTCGGTGAAGTCGACGCGGAAGAGGTCGTGCTCAGGGGCGGTCGCGAGGGAGGGGTCGGCGGGGTGCGCGCCGCCGTCCTGGAGGCGGGTGACCTTTGCGATGGTGCGGTTCTCGACGGTGACGTTGTGCAGGTCGAGGAACTCCTGGAACTTGGGGTTCTTGGCCTCGGTGGCGTTGCGGTTCTCCGGGGTGTCGGTGCCGTTGACGAGGGCGACGAGGTCGGTGTTCAGGGTGAGGATCTCGCGCACGAGGGAGGGCACGTCGGTGAGGTCGCCGAGCAGGCCCATGGACTGGTCGGCGTGCTCGTGGCCGTCGCACCAGGGGCACCAGTACAGGCCCTTGCCCCAGATCTCCTCGATGCCGGGCGTGGAGGGGAGGATGTCCTGGAGGCCGGTGCCGAGGACGATCTTGCGCGCCTTGACGGTCTGGGTGCTGTTCTCGGCGCAGGTGTAGGAGACCTCGAAGTTGTCGGCGTCGTTGCCGCCGATCTTGGTCACGGTGCCGTTGATGGCGGAGACGGTCTCGTAGGCCTCGATCTGCTTGCGGGCGGCGTAGCGGTACCATGCGGGGGTGACGCCTGTTGGGGCAGATTAGCAGATGCGCGGGCAAAAATGTTTCACAAGGATATCCTTACCATCGAATCCGAGGACGTCGTGCATGTGCCTCGTAGGGCCGTTGCGGTACTCAGCAGAGTCGATGAGGAGAACATTTCTCCTGACACGGCCGAGAGCGCTCAAGGCGGCAAGACCTGAAGGGCCACCGCCGACGATGACGGCATCGTAGAGTGTGGAGGAGTTGGCTATGGGCGCGGCGGAGGCCAGGCTCAGGGCCGAGAGGACGATAGATGAAAGAGTGAACTTCATGATAGCGACAGTGCTGTGATGGCCTAGTAAAAGAGTGTAGACGGTGAGAGGGGGATTAGAGAGCTAAGCTGGTGTCAGGAGAAGCTGCTGAGCTACAAGTTTCTTTGTTCTCAACCCAGGGGCATTCCATGCTATTTATTGAAACAAAAAAGCTGTTGGTTTCCCGGACATCTCAAAAGTGCGTGCCACGGCATCTTGATGGTGTGATACCGCAAGACATCTGAAATGAGCCTAAGCAGCCGTAGATCTGGGTGACAGCGCCACGGCATGCCCGTCCTGTGGGGAAATCGGGCCGTGGCATTAGCGTCAGGTAAAGTAAAGGATCTAGTGACGGTGCCAATCGAGAGTCGACAGCATCGCTGAAAGAGGTAGGTCGGTCTCTTCAGGTGGGTGTCCTTGAATGTGGCATCGATCTGCCTTCAACCAGGGGGTGGGTGTGGTATTCTTTTTTTTAAGTTTGGTCGTCTTGGGTCCTGCGGAATTACCGGCGAGCACGCCTTCTACGCCTTTGGCGGCTGTTCGAGTTGATGCGGGCGATACTGCATTGCAGGCTGAGTCAGTATCCCGGGGAATCGTCATTGCGTGATCGCCGAGTCTATGTAACCCTCCCCCCAAAAGATATCAGAGGGACATGCGACACAATCGCGAATTCGTGATAGCGCGCTGGCGGCAGCGGGTGGCACGAGTCAAGAGCGGGAGGGGCGGGGATCTTGGGTCCTCGGCGGGAGCCGCAGCGTAGCAGCGGTCAGCCGTTGAAATGTTCGCACTTCTTACGAAAGGGAAATTGAGTAGAGTTGATTAAAATCCAAAAAGCTTTGGGGAGAAAATCCTGAAAGATCAGATGATGATTTTCCCCGTAAAATGCCGCTACTACTGAGTAAGGTCTCGGTTCTACCGCAAACTTTCAGACTAATCCCCTTGTGGAGTTTGTCATTATAAACAAGCTTAATGAGCTACGATCGCCGCCGTGTCTTGGTCTAAAAAAGTTTGGACGCGAGCTGAGAACGTTCCTCGACCACTTGTGCTCCATTGCAAGAGACATCGGGGAAAGAAATGAGACACGGGAGCGAGAGTTGGCATCCTCAACGACAGATACGAGATTGATTCACCGATATGCCTCAAGCTTCTACTTAAGAGGTCTTGAGCGGCATGCTTTCACGACATGTTCAAGTTGTCATTGGGTTCCCGTGAGACGGGTGTCTTGGAGCACCGTCATTTCCGGCGAATAGCCGTTGTTTTTGTCTCGGGTGCCACGCGAAGGTGCATTTCTTGCGAGGCGCCAAAGTTTCTCGCGGCTAGATACAGCTCAGCAACCTCGACATGGGTTTCACGCCTTATGCCAGCCGAGAACGAGGCGATCTTGCGCCGGACTTGGTGACATTTTGCAGACTCGGGTATTGCTATGAGACCGTGAAACTGTTGATAAGTTCGTCCCAACATTGGCAAGTTCAAGCGACCGCCTTATGCGCTTAATCATCGCAAAGGTTCGGGATGAGGCGGGCCAAAGGTTCTTCCATCTGTTCATCGGAAAGCTTTGCCTATTCATAGTGGGGTTCTCATTTGCCCCTCCTTCACTTCGATCCTTCCCAGACCGAGGCCTGCCGATGTCAGCGTCCGGAAAGGTGGGGCCGACCGGTCTCGGGGTGGTCACCGGTCAGCCCAGGTCTCGCTCCGGGCGTTCGGCATGTCAATTTGAGTCCATAACGTCCGGTGACGAAGTCGAACCCCGGCCTTCGCGATCTCCGACGACTTCCGACGCAACTGATGAGTAACCACGCCAAGACGAATCGACTCCTGTGTAACTGTGCCGCCTTCCTGCATGAGATAACATCACGTGCGGAACCGGGGGTGCAAACATGTCGTTGGTTTCCCCTCTTCTCGCTGGAAGGCCACATGGTCACAATTTCCAATGATCGCGATCTCATTCGTTCCTATTTGTGCCAATTGACTACGCTAGAGCGGCGAGACTTGTGCGCCTGTCAGCGAAAGTGCTGACGACCACATCATGGCTGTCATAACCTGGCCAATCTTGGCCATCCTCGGCTTGGTGGCGTACACCGTCTACCATCATTCAACCAAACCCCGAGGCAAGCTTCCGCCCGGCCCCAAGCCACTCCCGCTACTCGGAAACATCAGAGACTTCCCGCCCAATGGCGTCCCGGAGCACCTCCACTGGATCAAGCACAAGGATTTATATGGGCCAATTAGTTCCGTGACAGTCATGGGAATGACGCTCGTCATTGTGAACGACAGGCAGATGGCGCACGACTTGCTTGACCAGGATGCAGTCAAAACATCTGGACGACCCACGATGGAAATGGCGGGCAAGTTGTGCGGCTACGAGAACGTCCTCCTCTGCCAAGGCTACACGCCCGACTACCTCCGTCGCCGCAAGTTCGTTCACCAGGAATTGGGAACCAAGGCATCTGCGGCGCAATTTCTTGATGTACAAGTGGCTGAGGTGGGCCGGCAGCTCGTGCGGTCGTTGAGGGAGCCTGGCGACTTGCTGCGTCATTTTAAAAAGTGAGTCAATACTACAATCCTATCTTGGGTGTACTTGCTGACAGCAAATGAAAAAGGGCTGCCGCAGCCACATCGTTGAAGGTGACATACGGATACACCGTCGAGCCTCACAAGCCGGATGCCTTGGTTGACATGATCGAAAAGGCCCTGACGGAATTTGCAATCGCAGCCAGTCCCATGGCCTGGGCCGTCGACATCTTCCCTGCCCTCCGCCACCTTCCTGAAAACTTCCCCGGCGCGACCTTCCAAAAGAAGGCAAAGCAGTGGCGCAAGTCGATCCAGTCGTCAGCCTACATCCCGCTCGAGTTCGTCAAGAATCAGATGGCCAACTTCACCTCGCCCGCTTCTTTCGTGTCCAAGACCGTGCAGCAGCTGGGAGTCGGCGACGACGGAAACCTGAGTGCCGAAGACGAGGACGCCGTGTTGTGGGCAGCTTGCAGTCTCTACGGTGCCTCTACGGACACTACGGTGATTGTTCTGACCAGCTTTGCCCTGGCCATGCTCAAGTTCCCCGACGTCCAGCGCAAAGCGCAAGAGGAAATTGACCGGGTCATCGGAACGGGTCGCCTGCCAGACTTCGAGGACCGTGAGAAGCTGCCATATGTCGATGCTTTGGTAAAGGAGGCCTTGCGGTGGTGGCCGCTCACGCCCATGGGCTTCCCGCACACAGCAACCGAAGATTTTGAGTTCGGGGGATACCATATCCCGAAGGGCGCCATGATCCTGCCTTCAGTTTACTGGTTCTTACACGATCCCGAGGTACACGCTGATCCTGACGCGTTCGACCCCGACCGCTTCCTTCCGCCTCGCAATGAGCCCGATTCTCACATCGAAGCGTTCGGTTACGGGCGCAGGATTTGCGTCGGAAAGGTCTTTGCTGACAACAGTCTGTATCTCAACATTGCGCAGACGATTGCGGCGTTCAACTTCAGCTGGGCTGTTGGTGAGGACGGCAAAGAGGTCGAGGTGGATGTGCAGCCGAAGCCCGGCGTGCTTATGTACGGAACGGATTTCAAGTTCAAGGTTACGCCTCGTAGCGAGAAACATGTCGAGTTGATCAAACAGCTGGAGAGGAAGTATCCGTTCGAGGCGAGTAACGCTGCGCAGCTTTCCGATCCGAAGGACTTTGTTATCCGGTACTAGGGACAGTATCATATCATACCACACATGTTGCATTTGAACTAACCTATCAATGTCGTCTGAAGAGTGTAAATATCATTCGTGTACATAGCGGAAGGGTATCTAGCGATTGCAAGGAGCACACTCCGCCTCGGACATGTGCATAGCATATACAGAAACTCCATATCGTGTTCTTATGCAGTCGTATCGCTTTCACATCGTGTACTTTTTCCCAATCCCATTACTCCACCCCATTAACCACCCTCAGCGCCCGCCTCGGACCCATCACAACCGAGAAGAAACTCGGCTCCTGCCCGTCAAGCAGCCCATCCGCACTCGTGACGCTCTCATTATCCGTATTCGCATGCCTGCTCGAGCTCGTCCGAGGGTCCCTCCCGCTGCGCACATCCTCGCTCGGCCTCCTGGGGTTACTGCCGCCGCTCCCGCTGCCAAACGCCGTGCCCCCTGTGCCCCCGGATCCGGATCCAGACCCTGGCGTCGGCTCGTCCATCATCCACTTCGGCTCCACACCCGCTCCCACCCACGAGAATGACTCGTTGCTGGCTGTGCTCGCATCCCTGCGGTGGCCGCGCTTCTCCTGGCGCTCGGCTGCTCCCGCCGCCAGCAGCGCGCCGCCAAAGTGCATCGAGCTCGCGCCCGAGTACCGGTTCACCTGCGAGAGATGCTGCTTGTAGGCCGCGACCTGGCGGCGGTACAGCCAGGCGCAGAAGCCCAGATACAGCGCCAGCGCGCCGAGGATGCCGGCGATGACGCCCGCGGCGACCAAGCCGGCGTTCGGGCCGTTGTCTTCGTCCTTGGCGGGGGCAGAGCCGCCGGTGCTGGTGGGGCCGAACGCCGTGATGGTAGCTGTTGCGCCGTCCTGCGTAATGGTGAAGACCGGGGGCTTGCCAGTCGCGAAGGGGCCGCCTGTTGCGGGGCCGGCGGCGGGGGATGTGGCGGTAGCACCGCCGTCGGAGTTGCCGCCGATGACGCTCTGCACCTTGCTGGGGACCTTGTAGCCCCACGAACCGGCGAGGACGGAGTTGTCCGGGCTAATGTCGGCGGGGTGGTCTGCGGCCTTGAAGCTGTCGCTCCATTGGAGGCTGCTGGCGTTGAAGACGTATACGCCGGAGTTGTCGCACGTTTCGTTCTGGCCGATGTAGCCGCCCACGACGACCATTTGGCCATCGCGCATGCTGCAGGTGTGGCCTGCTCGGGGTGATGGCAAGCCGTCGCCTTCGTCGACTTTGATCCAGGTGAAGGAGGGGATGGTGAGGATGTACATGTCGTTGTACTGAGTTTGTTGTTTCTGTTAGGGGGTTAGCGACGTCACCATATGCAATGAGATTAGATAGCTTACATATGGCTGAAGGTTTTGGCCGCCGAAGAAGTAGATCTGAAAGCTCGACGCGTCAGGTGCGCTGGCGACGACAGCACAGGGATTCACCCTGACCGAGGGCTTGTCGCCCGTCGTCTTCTGATGATACCACTCCGACGTGGCGATGTCGTACACATCCAGTGTTCCCAAGTCATCAACAAAGGTGTCTGCTGAGCCGCCTGCCATGCCGATCAAGACTCCCCTCACACCCCAGCCCGGTACAAACACAAGGGCGCCATCAGCTCTCTCGGGGAAAGCTTCAGAATCTTGGAGACCGCCCTCGGTAATGTTGCGGAAGACACCGCCGTCAGCAGCGCCCGCGCCACGGAGGGAGTTGACCCCAGTGTTCATGTAACCTGGGTGCGTAAACTCCAGCAGACTCTTAAGATAAACCCTGGGTGTGTGAATCGACCACCCTGGAGTTGTGGACTGGTCGAGGTGGCCGCCCAAGTACCAGCTAAGACCGAGCTCGGGGACAGACAACCCAGCTCCTTCGGAGGATCGCTGGACAGCGACATTGGCATCGGTCGAGTAGTTTCCTGACGAGGTCTTCGGGTCGCTGAATTCGAGCCATGAGTTGTCCTTGACGGAGTACCGCCAGATCGACATGGCAGCGGGGGTCGCGTAAACACCTTCCGCACCGTCGTTATCGGCAAACTGGCCGCCGTAGAGATAGAGGTAGTTGTAGTCGTTCCACAGATAGCCATTTGCGACCGCGGGTGGTCCATCAGGCTTTTGCTTCCCGGTGAGCGATGGTGAAGACCGATCCCAGGATTTCGTGAGATCTAGAGTAAGGAAGTTGTTGTCTGCGGGGTACGGGTTAGAAATAGCCTCAGCAACGCGTGTAAGTCGACCTACTCCATGTGTTCGTGGTTTGTGTCGCCTCAGTCTTGGCCTGTCCTCCAAATATGTATAAAGTCCCATTGAGCAACGCGACTGCTCCTGGTTAGCTTACGTCCGACCAATGTAGTAGACAAAGAGCCCACCTTGTTGACTCCATCTCAAGCAAGCATCGGTAGATGTAGTCTGTCGCGGCCGAATGACACCGGCGTCTGCTCCACTTCCAACCTTTTGGCCGCCGTTGCTGTAACTAAAAGCCGGAAGAATGACAGCAATGATCAATGCAATCATGGCGAATCGTTGCAGACTCGCGACCGTCGGCGGCGGCGCGCTTGAGACTGATTTAATCTTCGGACGCCGAAGTTTGGTGTACCAAGCCGGCTTCCCAACCTGCATCGAATTCTGACGTTGAGGATTGCTGGACTGCTCATGCCGCCCGGTTTCGGCCCGGCGTCCGTATTCCCCGTCACCATCACCGTCTCCATCGCCGTTGCTGTCGTCGTTCGAACTTCGGGTGCGTTCTGATACTAGTTCGCCAGCATCGCCAAACTCCTTCTCACTCGATACTGACTCCTTGCGGTCGCGCCCATGCTGCGACGTCGGCGTCCCCGGCATGTCCTCATCGCTGAAGTCATCCTCCAGCCCCACCTCTTTAAACATCGACTTCCTGTCTTTCTTGATGTTGCTCACCATTCCGAACGGTCGGGGGCGCAGGCCGGATCCTTCTCGTAGGCGGTCGGAGGTGTTTTGCGAGTTGAAGCGTGGTCGTGTGTGTGGCGCGCTGTGCGAGCGGTGGTCCAGAGGAGGACGGGAGAGATTTACAAAGGACATCGTGAGAAAGGGGACGGGGTAAAATGGGCGTGGCGACTGTTGGGATACGAGATAACGGGCTGTTTGGGTGGAAGGCTCTGACGTGCGAACAGTGGTTGGACGCCGCTGCTATGATGTCGCCACCCTGCAGATGGGTGGTAGGGATTGCCACATTGCCCGCAGTCTGGAGCGGGATGGAAGCAGCCTGTGAGGTCACCTACGGCAGGGTAGCTGTATGTGAGACGTGGATTTGGGTAGAGTTGGGGCAGATTGATGAGAAAGATGTGACGGGTTTAAGGCTTCTGGACCCTTTGCGTGACAGGGGAGTAATGGTCACCTCTCTCTGCGCATCACAAACGCATTAAGAAGGAGGAAGAAGGTTAAGAGATTTTAGATTAAGAATAAAAAATGAAGATAAAAAATAGGGCGGCGTGTCCAAGTCATTCGACCTGATCCAGGAACGGATACTTGGATACTTGGCTGAGGCGACTTTTGCCCTGCCCTAGATTCAAGTATATCGAAAACGCGGGGAGATGGTTGCTCCCGGGAAATGGAGCAGAGGGTACGCTGGTACCTCCATCACAGAGTCGCACTACAGACCTAAACGGTTAATGAGACCATCCAGTGGAAAGGGTGATAGCCACGGGACTGGGCGCTACCGAGGTGGCGGCCGCGAAGGCAGCGTGGCAGTCGTGGACGAACTGGAAGCCGTCACGGCAACAACAGGAAAACAAGAAGAAAACGCCACAATACCACGCCCGTTTATCGCAGAGGCCGCCTCCAAGCGAGTCGAAGCGAGGTGGGATTTGTGGCACAACAAGCGTGACAGGCCGGTCCGGCAAAGCGCCTCGGGGCGAAACCTGGTAGAGGCTGGGCAGACGCCAGTCGCTGCTGAATTCATCCAGGAACGGTGTCGACACGCCGTGGTGATTGGGTGCCCACTTGGGCGAGGTTGGCGGCGATGCATCGGCAGGCCATCTTGGAGACCCGGTCGCTGCACGAATGCGACCCTAGGCTGAGCCGTCTGTCGGTGTCGCGGTCAGACGAAGACAGACTGGACCCAATCGAGATGCCAGAACCTGTCTCTGATTTAGCAATTTGCCAGTAAGAACACAGGGGATTGTAGCAGATCTCCTGCAGTCGGAGGAACATGAAGGTAAGGTTGTGTGCTCCAGGACGAGTTCCATTCCCGGGCTGGGCTAAACCGAGGACGGCTGGAGGAGCTGTGCCTGTGTGTGCTGTGCCTGTGTGTGCTGTGTCGCGTGTTGGATGGAAGAGCTGCTGGTTCGACGGGAACCAAGAATTGAATAACGGTGGAACGCAGCGACCGGGGCACATGAAAACGGCCAACGGTGGGAAAGGGATGAACTTGGTGGGAGCGGGAAACGGAACGAAAGCGGCTTCAAGGCCGGTTCGTGACGTCACATAAGGGACCCCTGTCGTATCAGCAGTGTAAACAAATTTGTCCCAACTGTCCATTGCACTCATTTCATGGGCAGAAGCACAGTGTTTTAGATTGCAACGTTGCCAGGTCTTATAGACGGAAGATGGTTGAGCGTTAACGGAGAGAGTTCCCCGACTTCAATGTGGAAGACTCGTTCTAATGCAGAGATCATCAACTATGGCTCTGCTCATAGCCACAGTCCACTGTTGTTACTGAGGCGTGAAGTTATTTTGGGCTATTTCTTTTTTTCAAAGTCTCAAACATTCTGCAGATCACCCGACGCTGGCTGAGATGGCTTCCACATGTGTCTTCAGCGCCCAAGACATTATCTTCAGGGGCACTGTCTGAGCTGTCGGCCGACGCCGATAGATCATGTCAACACCACTCACATGAGTTATCCTGCTGCAATCTAACAACTGAATGGCTCGCCAACTTCACCAGATAAATATGCCTCCGCAATGCCCTTGACCGTCACATACGTCCCCGCTACGCAGATGAACCCTCCCGCAGCAAAGGTCAACACCGCCACCAGTGTCTGGAACCATTTCCGTGCCCACTGCCTCCACCCGTCAAAGTCGTGATAGTTATCGTGCAACCAGAACGCGCCCGCAATCCCATACGTGTACCACGCCGCGAACAAGCTCGCCGCGATGCCAATCAAGTAATTGAAAATCGGCACTCCCACAGCCAGCACAAACGACGCCGCGTTCGACAGCAGAATCAGCACCGTCCATGTTCCCCATCCCGCCCACGTATGACTGTGCAGGTGGCGGCTCTTGCGGAAGATCCTCACGAAAATCAACTTGGCCACGGTGTGCGCATACAGCGACCCGGCCAGCAGGAAGTTCGGGATCGCGATGCCGTACGCCGCCTTCGCCCACTTCGGCTCCAGGCTGCTGAACGCCGGAGACGCGACCCCGTCGCCGAGGTAGACGTAGCACACCACCGCGAACACGGCGTAGAAGGTCGTCGCGAAGCCCTGCAGCACGTACGCGGCCTTCATCGCGTCCTGCGGGCGCCGCATCTCCGACATGAGGATGAAGAACATGAAGTGCCCCGCGTACGCGAACACGGGGTTCGTGATGGCGATGAAGGCCGTGTAGAAGTCCGACGCGACCGCGACGCTGACCTGCCGGTCGGCCGCGGGGTGCAGCCCGGCCCCGATCATGCCGACGACCCCGGCGACGAGGATGGAGATGACGGAAGGGATGCACAGCCACGACAGCTGGTCCATCGTGCGTGGGAAGCTGAAGATGAAGGTCGGAATGGCGAAGATGCCCGTGTAGAGCATGAGGCAGAGCTTGTTGTCGCTGAGGGTTGCGAGGGCGATCTGGCCGGCGAGAAGCTGGCCGCCGGTCGCGAAGATGGCGAAGACGACGGTGCCGAAGGCGAGGAGCTCGCGGCCCGGTCGGCCGAAGAGGATATGGCCGGCGTCGCCCATGGAGTGGATCTCCGGGTGGCGGAGTTTGAAGTGGACGAGGAGCCAGGAGGTATAGGTCGCGAAGACGCCGAGAAAGACGATGAGGACTACGCCGGGAACGAGTCCGACGACGGCGAGGGAGGAGGGGAGGGAGAGCATGCCGTTGCTCACGATCTCGGCGATCATGAGGACGGCGACGAGATGCCATGATAGAGTCTTGTACTTGATCTGTGCAACGTGTTTAGCATAACTCCTGGAAGGTGATGTTAGATCTTTCGCGAATATTACCTGGTGATTCTCCTCGTGCCCAAAAGGGTCCAGGTCGTCGTAGACCACCGGTCGACTGGAGTCTTGATTGAAGCCATTGATGCCTACCTCGCCGCCGCTGTAATCCTCACGATACTGCTTCATCGCTTCCTGTCACCCGAGTGCACCTTTCGATCGCGGTTCCGGAATCCCAATTGTTTCAATTCAATGCGAGAGGAGACGAGAGGCCCAGGTCAATTTTGCGCTCATTATCTGTAATCGGCGGGGTAGGCCATGTATGACCAGCACTTGGTGATGATGCTCAATACGAGATGCATGTCTTATCGACGTCCCCTGCCAAGGGTGCAAGCGCTTATCTTGCAATGTCACTCTACAGTCGGCAGCCGTCTAGATCAATAACAGAAGATCAGCTATGCAGACTCATGTTTATTTTCGTTAGCTAATAGTTCATCAACATTATTATTGATAATTAACAATAAGTATCGGGATGGGTGGACAAAAGAAAGTTGAAAGTCGCAAAGACTGAACACATCTTCCACCGACTCCGGCACCGGGAGCCGGCACCGACAGGTTGGGCAACCCTTCGGACCCTATCGGACTCTTTCGGCGTGCTCCCTACATCTGACGTCCCAGAAAGCACAAAATTGCGGAGTTGGGTCGTACGATCACCAGTGTGGAGAAGAAACCACGGTGATCTCCTTCACTTCATACACATCCCAATGATCAGCCTTGGCCGGATCACCGAGCGGGTTAAGCGCGGCAAAACGCATCGTGTATTTGCCAGGTTTGATGTCGGTTCCATCCCCGAGCCCTCCAAGCCACCAAACACGGTGCCTTGCCGTCTCGATGGACGTCCGAAAGATGTTCACCAACGGGAACGCAACCGTCCAGTTCTTATCGTCCCTTGCTGGGTCGAAGTTGGCCTGGCTCGGCGAGCCCCGGTATCCCGTTGCAGTCCCAACATAGCCGTTCTCTCCGACTACGGGTGGGTACGACGCCCAGCGGCTCTCATCCCATCCAGCTTCAAAGATGTCCCATCGAAGGGTCTTGGTGCCCCACAGCATCTCATACGCGATGCGGGGGAAGTCTTGGGCTGCGGTGGAGAGGTCGAACGTGAAGGAGACCGGCTTGGTGGCATCCAGTGCAGTGTTACCATCAGGGCCCTTCGTCCCTGTAGGAGAGCCCTTTTCGAAAGTCTCATGCATTTCCTTCTGGAGGTCGGCGGCCAGTCCAAGGTAAGGGACGGCAAGGTGTTCGCCGACACTGCTCTTGATGGCAATGTTTCCGCTGTAAGTGGGTAGCAGGGCAGCGTTGAGTTCACCTGGAGCCTTGAAGATGAACTCGGCGGTTTTCGTCTCACCCGGTCCAACACTGAATCCATCTTGAGGCAGAGTGACTTCCGGCACCATCTTCTGGGGCGTAAGGGGATACTTGGCGATCTTGGTCGGGTCGGAAGCGTCAAGGGTATCGAATCCTCCGGCCTCTTCCACGGCAAAGGTGTACGTAACAACCTGCGCGGCATTGTTGGTAATCTCGACAGTGTGCCTCTCGATGAAGTTGGCCGTATCGTTGAGGGCGAAGCGCTCGAGCGAGAGCTGGGTAGTGTAATCCAAAACTTTGGAAGCATTGACGAGACCAGTGCCGACTTGAGCTACCGAGGCAGTGAAGCCGTCAACGACGTTGATGTCATTGGACCACTGCACCGGCTCACCGCTGGAGATGATGCGCATCATGAGCTGCTCGCTGAACTTGGCGCCGTGGACCTTCTTGCCTCCGAACTTGCCGATGTAGAGGGCAGCTACACCAGCAAGATACGGCGTCGCCATCGATGTACCGCTGAGAATAGCCCATGTCGGCGGAGAGAGATAGGAGCTGAAGACGTCGCCACCGGGACCGGCGATGTCAGGCTTCAAGGAGAGATCGTTGAGGGCGCCGATGCTAGTGAAGTCGTTTGCGAGGTTGCCGTACGGGTTGAGAATGCCAATGGGCTTGGACTGGTCGAGGGAGAAGTCGCCAGTGACCTTGCCGCCGTTCTTGATGACCTCGATGATCTCGTGGCCTGCGTCGCCAGATACGGTGCCGATGGTCGCGCTCTCGTAGTTGAAGGGGACCCCGATGACGGACTCGTCATTGTAGGTGAGGACGTACTGGGCACCGACGGCTCTCGCGTTGGCCTGCTTCACCAAGTTCTGGCAACCTCCTGCGCGGAGCAAGATAATCTTATTGGAGAAAGAGGGAGTTCCGGCAGGGAATGACTGGCATCCACGCGCGATTTCGGATGTAGTGTCCAAGGTGAGAGGAACGATCGGCACGTTGAGGGTCTCGGGGAAGGCCTCGTCGGCCATGTAACCAATAGTGAAGGTTTTGGAGACACCGGAAGCATCGGTGAAGGTCGCGTTAAAGGGTTTTCCCGCAATGACGGACGCTTCTGTGGATGCAACTGCGATAACACCCTTGGCTGAGGAACCGGAGCTGCCGTGGTAAGCGCCCTCCCAACCCGAGTTGCCGGCTGCAATGGTGATGACGATTCCAGTGGCTGCGGTACGGTCGCACACCCGTTGCCAGGCGCTGTCAGGCCATCCATCAGGACCGCCGATGCTGGCCGTGATGACATCAACCTACATGGCCGGTTAGCGAAGGATGTCGTTGGAGGCATTGGGATGAACTGCTTACATCGTCGTCGTAGGCGGCCAGGAAAGCTTCAATGAGAGTCTCGTCATCGGTGTAGTCCTGGCAGAATCGTGAGCTTCAATTTGCTGGATCATCCGAGATGGGTTACTTACTCGAGCACCCATGACCTTGTAACCGTAAATCTTGGCTTTGGGGGCAACTCCCTTGAACCTGGAAACCATATTAGCAAGCGGCTCGCGCGGTTTAATCGGCTGTCGTACTCTTCTGTTTCACCAGCAACAATGCCAGCGACGTGAGTTCCATGTCCCTGGAAATCTTCAATGTCGTCATCGGGGTTCTTAGGTTCATTCGGCCAGGCTGATTATCGTCAGTCCCATCTCCCTGTTCACTTTATCATGGGTAACCTACATCCATCGCCAACTAGATCGCGACCACCCTCAACCTTGAATCCAGGACCGAACCCACCACCAAGCTTTGAAAGTCAGCACACAGCCCCAAAACATGGGATGAAGGATTCTTACAGCGGGATGATCATAGTAGATTCCAGTGTCGACAACAGCAACCTTAGCGCCCTCGCCCAGGATACCCGCCTCATGTAATCTGTAGACGCCGGTGGACTTGTGAATCTCGCGGAACGGGACTGCTGCAGCGTCTCTCTTGTCAAGCGAGCTTTTGGGTGAGGGGTCGAGCTTGATCATGCGAGAAGGCCAGACTGAATCGACGTCGGTGATCTTCGAGAGGGAGTCGGTGGTTTCAGTGTTGGACTCAATGCTGACAGCCTTGAAAACGGGGCTGTTGAACTCCTTGACGACTCGGGCGCCGGGTCGCGCATTGATGGCTGCAGCTACCGTCGCAACATCCGCAGCCTATAAGTTGGTGAGTATATCATGTCACACGCAAACTTGATGGAGTTCGTCACTGACATCTGCCAGTTGCAGGATGAAGCGGTTGGGAATCACCGTGTCCGTTGTCGTGGAGTTGTCTCTTCGGCCAACACGCGAGGCGACACCGCTGCCAAGAAGGCAGAGGGCCGTGAGAAATGTTAAGGCGCGCATGGTAAGGTTCGACGGGCCGTGGCTGGACAGCTACCAATCCAACATGACGGTATCTATCACGGCGGTTTTCGGCGTTCTTATAAGAAGTCATGAGCATCACATTGTATTGCACCATCCATGATCAATATTACCATGTCGTCTTTCAACTGAATCCAAAAGAGAAGTTGATCCGTTGAGTCCTTCCTAATCCAGCAGCTCGGGTTCCCGCCGAGTTCGGCTCCCACGGCACCCGTGGGCTGTGGTGAGCTGCGTGGTATTGAATGAGACCATGATGTGGAGTTTCATTGAGCTTGTTTGGCTGCATCGTGTGGTTGTGGAAGTTGTTTACCATGTGCGCCAAGAAAAGGGTCCTCTTCCATTGAGCTGGTTGGTCGACTCTGTCATCCGAGATCTCGGTCATATCGGCAGCCCGGAAGCGCCTTACGAAATTTAAACACAACAAGCACTTGAACCCCTTGAAAGTGTTCGCAATGGGATTGAGCCCGAGGCCTTTGACAGCATCCTGCGGAAGCCGACCTCGTATTGAGAGCTTGGCTGGTTACATCCTCCGAATCTGCGCAGTTGCGGTGCATGAGACTGCGACATTGCCATCCAAGTAATGTTGGCCCGGTGGGCGATTCGGGGCTCAGAGCTGCCAGAACGGGCAGTCAACTCCGCTCCGAATGGGACAACTCTATTTTTGCCCCGGTCCGGAGTGGGTTCTGTGGTGATCGATTCCAGCCGCAATCTCCGGATGCCCCTCCTCCAGAGTGGGCTTCCTGATTGATAAGATCTTTCTGTCCAATTAGAGAACGTGGTACTGTAGCATACAACAACGCGAAGTTGAGAGTAAGCATGATTGGGATAGTTGACGAAAGAGATGAATACAGCTGAAAGGCAATATTATGACAAAGAGTTCGTCTGAGTACCACGTTGGGGGGCGGTTTATGTTTTCGCTTGACACATCTCAGCTATCCCACCAGTCTGTTGCATCTCAAAAGATGCAGCATTGTTATTCAGCTAACCTAGGTGTCGAAGAGAAAGTTAAAGCTCTTTTGCTCAGCAATTATCAATCGTCTAGTGACGTCAAGTCAGAAACAACTGGACACATCCGCTGAGACTTAGTACTACCGGTAGTTGACCGAACATCTTGAACACGTTTTAGGGTTTGGGGAGACAGCGAATCTTCTCACTATTGCCGCAGGAGTAACTGTGAACGTCTGAACGCACCGACTCAAGCAAAGTCTGTTTCGTTCAACTAGCTGCGGATATTCTCGAAAGACTTTGATTTCCAATTGGGTCTTTCAAACGGCCAAGATGTCGCGTGTATGTGGGCACAAACTCATTCCGAGGTCGCTGAATCTCTCTGACTCTCACGGAACGAATACCGTTGAATGTCACTGCAGGAGTTGCGATGATGTCTAGCAATCCCTGACAAACGAAATGGCATCATCGACGGAGAAGAGTCTCGCTGTCATGTAAAATCTTCCGAGATGTCATCTCCGCGGCCATGTCCTTGTTGCCTTCAACAATGCAGGCTGGGGATGGAAGCCAATGGGCTAATTAGGTTACTGCGAGCCCTGTTTTCGCGCTCAGCCGCAAGAGAGATCGGATCAGCGACCTGGTTCCACATCTCTATCGGGCCGGAAAAGTGCATAGGGTCAGGTTCAGAGATGTCCGTTAGCCACTGCCGCTGCAGCTAAACTGCGGAGGGCAGCAACGTCGTCTCACGTGGAAATTCAGCAGAGTTCCCGTTTCACCAGCACGCAAGGTGACCCCTATGCAGTCTTCAGACCGCCCTCCATCTCGAATCATGTCCTCAGCCAATTGTTTCCGGTCGCAGGCACCCGAAACTTTCAGCTAGAACAGACTTATGCACCTCACACAGCCGTTTCGAGGCGATCTTCAGACGAACTAACGCCGAGAAAGAATATTCGAAGGAAGACTCAGCAAGCAACAGGTAATTGAGCCCCGTCATTGGCTGAACCGAGTTCCTCCTGAGAAACGAGTCAAACAGGAGGCAACAAGATTTTGTTTGCAGCCCCAAGTCTGACGCGAACTTACATCAACAGACGAAGTTGCGTCCAAGTAGCGGCCCTTGCAGTGTTTGGTCCGCAGTATCCCACTTGTTCCGCGCTACGCTTCGCCCTGCCTGAATGAGAGGAAACAGGCTGGTATGTGTTCGAAGATCTTGACAGATGCGAAGGCTTCGCCAGCTAGGTTTTCGGGAGAATTTTGACGATGGTGGCGGCGGTCGCTGAAAGATCCACGCGCACTGATACAAATAGGTCAAGTCAAAGTATGAGAGTCGTTTGGCTTGGCAGCCTTTTTCGCAATAGATGTCGCAATGTGTCATGACATTGACTGATCATTTGGTGCAAACTGTTTATTTCTACAATTGACTTCGATTTCGAAGTGCCATCAATCTATGGACTTAATTGCGACCTCACGCGTTCGTCCGTACTACGCCTGCACTGCAGTTATAAAATGACAATAATGACATGTCAAGCAAACTGGTTCGGAGCAGCATGGAGCGGGGATCTGAGGTTGCAGTGGGAGGAGTTGAACATGCCCATGACCTTGTCCAGTGCAGGCATTTCATTTGTGAAGGTTTGCCAGAGTCATGCACCTCGGTCCTTTCATCGCCCTTCCCGCTAGGAATCATGTCGGCGATTCCAGGAACGAAAGAAAAGCGAGACATACAGGCAAGACATCCCACGAGACATACATCCACGTGAAGTCCACAAGTACACCGGATCGCGATGATCGTTCTCCTCTGGATGTGGTTATTGGATCGCTTAGGAGGCATTATGATCAGGTGAATGGCCGTTGCAAAGGCCCAAGCCATTCTGGCCCTGCCGGTAAAAGGAAATAAGGCATTCCCGTCGATCTAGAGCAGCTATCCCCGCATGCACGGTCGGGGGATTAAAACAAGGTTCAGCCCCTCCCGCGACGAGAAAAGACACAAGAGCCAGTCGAGTAGGCTCGGTGAATCTGCCGCTTCCCCGCATCATGAACGGCCAGGAGGGACAAGACTCTTGGCTGGAGTACTGCCGTTCTCTGTGGAGATGCCCGATGACCTACGTGGAAGCGGAATGGAGGCGAGGAAGGATGGGGGAAAGATTCTTTGAACCTTGACAGTCTATGTTGCTTTTCCAATCCGGCGGTGACAGTTGGCGTTGTCAAAAAACCGGGCGCGTGTAGCGTTACGGTTCACCCTAGCCAAAGGACCTGTCGATCATTCCTTCATCCCAACAGCGCATCATAATTAAGGCCCAGATATTTCTGTCTGTGGCTGCGCCCTGTTAATATTGGCCGGGAACCTTTTAGGTTATGGGAAAAGGGACCACCCCAGCACGAAGCCGCGAACTCAAGACGGTCAACACTTGCCGCCTCTCAATTCCCCTTTCCGTCAAGGTCGCAGCCAGATGTCAGCCCGACTATCCCAAGCTTACGGGCTTCTTCTCGTAGAACAGACAGATCGGCCTGGGTCGGGTGGCCTACCATTCACAACCCCCTCTCTCCCAGATGACCGCATCATGCAGCTCCCTTGTGCGTCCATCGAACGACTCCACGTGCTGCTTGGTTGCAACGAGTGATATCGCACGAAGAAGCGGAAGAGTGCTTGGTGCTTATTTAGATGTCCGTTACTCACATGCAATCCATCAATCTGCGCGACCAACACGGCGTCGTAGCACTAAGGCAGGCCGCCTTTTCCCCTCCTCATCCTCCCCCTCCCTTCTCCACGGCCAAGGCCGCGGCCAAGACATGGGAAAGTGAACAATTGCGACCGCCAATTTTTTCTTGTGCGGGGAACCCGCAGCATGCAGCATCGGCTGGCGGTCGGGCACGCAACATTACATGGCACGTCACTACACCACAGTCAACCAGACCCCGGCAGAGGAGCAGAGGAAAGACGAGGAGGAACGGAACTTTGGAAACGTTTGCCTCGTTTCTCACAGTCAGACGCCAATCCAGCTTGACTCAATGCCGAGATGTCCGGCCAAGTCGAGTGTGGGGAATTTGATGTGCAGAGGCTATGCGACCTGCCGCACCTTTGTAAAACGGGCTTCCCCTGGAACAAATATAAGTCAGTTGAACGTCAACGCTCGTCCCGACATTGGGAAAAAGTTAAAAATATTAGGATTTCTCCGCGCAGGTATAGAAGGAGCTTCCCCCTTTACGCTGGGACCCCTCTTGTTCACTGCTGCTGCTGCATCTTGCTTTCGTTCTTTTTTACCTTTCTTCCTCCAGCTGTGCTCTTCCTCCTCCTCGAACGGCTTTTTGGGACCGAGACCTGCAGCAACCTGCGACCTCATCCTTCGGTCGTGCCAACATGCATCTCTCACGGACAATCCTCTCGTCCGCGTTGGCGGCGCTGACCCTCTCAGTCACCACCAACGCACAGTCTGACACGCCCGCGGAGCCCTACAAGCTACAGACGCCGCCCCTAGACACGGACTGGACGAGCCAGGTCGGAACGAGCCCGTGGCCGGATCACCCGCGCCCACAGCTTCGCCGCGACAAGTGGCTCAACCTCAACGGAATCTGGACCTACCAGGCCGCGGCCGGAGCCGCCGATGTTAACCACCCGCCGTCGGGCAGCACTCTCGACCGGGAGGTGTTGATCCCCTCATGCATTGAGAGCGCCATCTCCGGTATCCAGGAGCTCGACGTCACGCACATGTGGTTTGCGACAAAGTTCAATGTTCCCAACAACTGGGGCAACCAGTCTGTCCTGCTCAACTTCGAGGCCGTTGACTACGAGGCGACCGTGTTCATCAATGGCCAGAGGGCCGGCTTCCACCGTGGAGGATACTTCCGCCACACGGTTGATGCGACGCAGTATATCAACCAAGGCGAAGAAAACACCTTGTGAGTGCCAATGGCTTCTTTGTGTGGCCCAGTTGATTGCTAACACATGGTGTGAAGGTTGGTGTTCGTCCATGACCCGACGGACATGGATGGCTACGTTATTCCGATTGGCAAGCAGACTAGAACCCCGTCGCATATCTTTTACCGAGCCTGCTCCGGCATTTGGCAGACTGTCTGGTTGGAGAGCGCGCCTGTCAACCACATCACGAAGTTGGATCTCGTTGCCGACCACAATGGCAATGGTGAGTAACACCCAAAGTACAAGTCAAAATGCGACATTGCTGACCACTCGCGCAGTGACTGTTACTGTCCACAGCTCTTCCAGCTCATCTTCTGAGGTTCAGATTGCCGTTCTGGACAAGGATGGAAACACCATTGGAGAGGGAACAGGAGGTTCCGACGAGGAGTTCACTTTCCAGGTGTCTCAGCCAAAGGTCTGGTCGCCATCGACCCCCAACCTGTACAACCTGACCGTCAGGCTGGGCGAGAGCGACGTGGTCCACAGCTACACTGGATTCCGAACAATTTCAACTGGTATCGTCGAGGGTATCAAGCGACCCCTTTTGAACGGCGAGTTCATCTTCATGTTCGGTACCCTCGACCAGGGATACTGGCCTGATGGACTCCACACGCCCCCTACCTACGAGGCCATGGTCTATGACCTGAAGGTGTTGAAGAACCTCGGCATGAACATGGTTCGCAAGCATGTGAGTAGAGCTCAAAACTTAGTGACCTGGGTGACCAATGCTAACAATCTGTAGATCAAGATTGAGCCGGATCTGTTCTACCGCGCCTGCGACGAGATCGGCTTGCTCGTCATCCAGGACATGCCGAGCTTGACTGCCAACTCTGCGCGTCTGCCCAACGCTGAGCAGCAAGCCGAGTTTGAGCGCCAGCTGCAGCTTATGATTGAGGAGCACAAGAGCTACACCAGCATTGTCACCTGGGTGCGTTCGGTCGCTTCATCTAAACCTTCCCCTTCACTAACATGTTACCGCAGACCATCTACAATGAGGGCTGGGGCCAGCTTAGGAACGCTCCTCACCCCGAGGACAAGCTTACCGAAATTGTTCGTGACATTGACCCCACCAGACTGATCAACGCCAACAGCGGTTGGTATGACCACGGCTTCGGTGACTTCTCGGACAACCACCACTACGCCAACCCTCAATGCGGAACTCCTTTCTACTCGTTGGCTTCGTCCCCATACGATAAGTCGCGCATCGGTTTCCAGGGAGAGTTCGGTGGAATCGGTCACAACGTTTCCATTGAGCAGTATGTCCTCCTATTGAATAAGCCCCAGGATTCCAAGCTAACAATGCGCGCAGTCTCTGGAACGTCCAACAGGCGATCGACACCATCAACGGCACGTACGAGATCAACGAGAGTCTCGAGGCATACAACTACCGCGCGCGCGTCCTCTTCCGGGAGTTCCGCGAGCAGGTCGAGATGTTCGCCTGCAGCGGCGGCGTCTGGACCCAGACCAGCGACGTCGAGGGTGAAGTCAACGGCCTTGTCACCTACGACCGCCGCGTCCTCCGCCCCGACCTCGCGCAGTGGCAGGTGGATATCCAAGGCCTCTTCGACGCCGCCAACGCCCGCAAGGGCGCCGTCAACGGCACCATGTAAGGAACAGAACCATGCACAGTTGATCCGATTCCGACACATGCACACACACTTTCTATCTTTCATTGGTTTGGGAACAGTAATGCTAAGGCGGGTTTTTAATGAACAGTCCGATCGCGGACAATGGTCAGATTAGATTCGTACAATCGTCTTGACCATTTAATGATTAACGAAACGACCGATTTACTCTCGTTCTCCCTTTCTGTTGCCGTCCCGTTAGACTTTTGCCGACGTGGTCTGTCCCGCGGTTGTATCAGCCGCTTCCATCAAGCCGGTTCCTTTGGTAAGTGATCGACATTTAAAAAAAGCATAGGGAGATCTCATGAGCATGGGTGAGCGCGAGATTGCTTGCATGGCCGAGTAGCATCTGAACACACATCCCGGGTGATAACATCCAGGGAATAGAGGATCTGCTGGTCGGAGGTGCATGGTGGGGGGTTGTTGGTGTTTCATGCATATTATCATAGATACTAAGATAGAATGGCGCGGTCTGGCACCGTCGTCATGTGTATTGATGTTGTGAATTACATTGTAGACGACTGCTACATTACATAGTCCGCTGCATGGGAATTTGGTGTATTTTTTACCGGTCGCAGATCAATAGTGACGAGTTTTGTACACTATTTTCGCCATCCATTGATCGATTTATCGTATTTATGTGTGCAGAGGAACTTTCATATCAGAGCACACTTTTTCTGACTGTCGATCATGTCCTCGACACGTGACATCCCCGCATCTTGTAGGCTGGATCCTATCTTGATAGTGTCTCTATGACCTCAACAACTCACTTTTACCTTCTTCTCTATTTTTCAACTGACAAAGTATCTGATCTGAGTGGATTCAGCCAACTCAACCTTTTATAATGGATCTTGGACTCGGCTTGGAAGGGACTATTGTTGTGGTGACCGGGGCAGGAGGTCAAATCGGCCAAGTTATTGTTGCGGCGTTCTTGAGTGCTGGCTGTTATGTCGGCGCACTCGACATCGACGATACGAAGTTCAAACGGAAACACCAGAATCTCTTATGGTTGAAGTGCGACACAACAGACGAGAAGTCAGTTTCTGACGCCTGGGATTCAGTCTGTTCACGGTTCGGGGATTGGCCCACGGTGTGTGTCTGCGCTGCCGCGCTTGATCTGAGTTTCGTCAAACATCATGAATCAATCACGGAGATGTCTGCTGAACAATTCAGAAAGACCCTCGATGTTGTGAGTTTACCAGCGCTTGTCACTATTGCGGCATAAGGCTGATTATCGATGCACAGAACGTGACCGGCACGTTTATAACGGCGAAAACGTGGCTGAGCAATATTCCAGATGTCCTTGAGACGAGCCTCAGTGTGAAGGTCAAGCAGAACCTCTCCCTCATCATCATCGGTTCGGAGGCGGGTATCATGGGTGTGCCGGGCAATCCTGACTATGCCGCAAGCAAGTCAGCCGTTCAGTATGGGCTCATGTTATCTATAGCTCCCGACGCCGTGAGAACCAACCCTCATGCGAGAGTGAATGCGATTTGCCCTGGGGCTGTCGATACTCCCATGTTCCACAACGAATGTGCGCGCGATAAGACAGGGTCTATTAGGTGGATTGAGTCGGAAGCTACGGTGGCTTCGAAGGAACCCGTAGATGTCGAAGATGTTGCCAGACAGTGCCTTATTCTCGCAAGTCACAGATGGTCAGCGTCGACAAACGGTCAAATGATCCGGTTAGATGGAGGAAAAAGTGGACGTATGTTCTGGAACAAAGAGGGAGAAGGTGTCTGGGTCTGAATGCTATGTGGTGAAAAGTATGAACGTTGCGGCGGTCTTCCGCAGACCACATATGACATGCGACGATATCTAGCGATGGGAGTAACAACCATGCAGGAGGCCTAACTCTGAAGGGGGGACTCAAACTGTGCCCTACATGCTCTGAATGTTCATAAACCTAGTCCAATGTTAGAATGAAATTGAAAGTCAGCAAATAAGTCGTTGGGGAATGTACCTCTTAGTTTCACCTGCACCAATGAAGCATCTAGTTTTGAAATCAAAGTTCAGAAATACATCCCCAAAACCTACAGCGTAACCACTAACAACAAACGAATGCTTTTACTGGAAAACGAAGTGGATGGCCACATATAGGTTTGGAAAGATAAATACCCAAATCGCCCCGGTCCCATCGAGTCTTGGTTCCAAATCATTCAAACCCTCCGAGAAGTCGAAAAGCGCAATTGCAGCACCAAGAATCATGGGCTATGACTTTGGATTCGATATTTATCCCCAACTTGAAGCCACCGAACGCAACATAAAGAAGTACGAACGCTTCAGAAACGCTATACTCCGAAAGTACGAGAATGCATTCGACCCTGGCAGCCGCCGTCCGGACGGTAAGGTCTTGGATATATTGAAAGAGTCGGGTTCAGACTTTGGTACCAATTACAACATTAGCTTCCTGGTCAGGGAAATACCTCACATGCCGTACGCCGCACAACGGTGCAACTATTTTCTTCGATTCAGCTCCAAGGTCAGCGGGCGGCTTACAACTCCAGCTGAGCCTTACATTCGCCAGGTTTTTGGAATCGGGAAGAAGTACTTTGGGGACAGAGTTCGCTTTTGGCATGACCTCGACGAGGACATCTCAAAGGAGGATTGCTACGGGTACTACGAGTGGCAAGAGGTCAACGTTGCAGAGGAAGAGTTGCGAAGGTTGAGCACTCGCTAACCGTCATGGCGACAAGGTTGAAGTTACGTAGCAATAATTCAGCTGCCTTCTTTGAGAACATTGACACCTACTCGCATACTTGCCGGAGTGCAGTGCCGAAGCTAAAACAGCATCGGCCCCACGCCCCGCATCCCATACCCCATACCCCACGGATCCCGTCCCGTCCCGGGGCTTCCGGCTGCCGCTCGTGGGGGAGTGGGCAAGTTGCGGAAGATCGACCGTGCATGGCGTCTTACTTGACAGAGGAACCGGCACTATAAACCTAGCTTACTTTCGAAGTCAATTAAAATCGAGTATTATTACCATCTTGCAAGCCAATTAGTCGGCGTTGAAGTCATTATTCCACACTCAACATAATCTAACACCAAACTTCGAAAATGGCAAACCCCAGCTCGACCAGCAAGCAAAATAGCTTGATCAAAATGACCATCGCAGGCCGCAAGATCCCAGGCTGGGAAGATTCCAAGTTTCTGGAGGAATACGTGGGCGTACACGCGGCGATGACGACCCAAATCGCGGCCGCCGTCCCCATTCTTCGGAAGTACACTCAGCTGATCGCCATTCCGCACGAGCCTATCGACAAGCTGCCCAATGGCGGCCACCCTCCTTGGGACATGGCTTCCACACTGGAATGGACATCTCTCGATGACCTGTACCAGTCTTTCCAAGCCCCGGAGTATAAGGCATCCGCAGGCAGTCACAAATTCGCCGATGAGGCATCCCAGGTTGGAGTTCTCAGCAAAGCTGTCGAAGAGATCACGTTCGATCCGGTTGGGTTTGAGAAGCGAGGAAGCACGGCTACAATCTTGCAGTTCTTCCTCGCCAGGAATGGCGTTCAAGCGCTGAGTGAAGAAAGCTTGGCAAGCCGCGTTGCGAAGATCAAGAAGATTTTGGCTGGAAGCGGCTTGTTGAAATACGTGGCTAATCGTCCCGTAACGCCTTCCGACCTCGTCACGTTCTTCAAAGGCACCCCCTTTGCCGAAACAAATTGGTCATCTACTGAGCTGATGGAGCAGTATTGGTTCCCAACCCGCGAAGCGGCCGTCGCCTTTATCAATGACGAAAGCAAAAACAGCACGCTGTTTTCCGATCTTCCTGTCTCTTTGGCGGCGGAGAAGTCGTTCGGAATCGTTGGAAAAGAAAACCGCGTGGTTGAGAAAGGAGAAAGTGACTAAAGGGTGGCGCCTTCTACGGCTTTTTCGAGCGGACAGATTCAGCTTAGCATCTCGTGTAGTCGGTGTAGTTTACATCGCGTCTTCAAAACGACGCCTATGTTCCCCGTCTATTGTTCTTGTACTGTGCCCGTACCACCATACCTATAGCAATGCTCAAAGACCACCCTGTCTGCGATGAGAAAATTCGTTGGCTTTCTTGGACCAGTCGCCTCGAGGCACCTTGCTCGATCAGAGATCCAACACCCCCCATATATGGCCTCATACCTCGATCTCCTGACGTCCATTTCACGAGCATCTCTTCTTCGATCTCTTTGTCGAGTCTGAGAGTTACAAACCTCGGAGTCTCATCTGATGCGGAGCTAGACTGCAGTAGAGATTGGGACGACAAGTCGGGCTTGTTATGCTTGCCTAGAGCTGTGAACATCCACAGCGCAAGTGTTCCGGTCAGAAGAGCCATGGGCTCATGATGGCTGTTGGTCGGATGATTTCGGAGCCAGCCAAGTAGCTTGGCGGCATGATACACGACAATTCTGGCTTTACCCTCATTCTCTTCTAACCAGATAGATAACTTGCGGTCCACTGTTTGCCTTATGGTCGGGCTTATTCGCCAGCCAGAGAATGAATTGAGCTGCCTCAGGGGAAAATGTGATAAGAGGCTGAGAGCATGGTAGTGTTGGTTTATAAGTGATGTGAAGGTATCAGAAGGTGACCCGATGCCTTCAGCTGACTGAAGAATATCGAGATGTTGGATTGCGGCTTGTTGGTTAGGTGCATCGCGGTATACACCGAGGGTGAGAAGTAATAGGTTGAGATTCGTGATCCCTATAGTTGTTTCTTTCTGTTGGTAAAGAATGTCCAGTTCATGTCGAAGTGACCTGGATTTCTCGGAGACTGTCCGTGTATAAATTAGCAACAAGAGTGCAAATGGATAGTTTGCTTTTGGACGCGGCCTTACCATACTCTGCGTAGAGTATAGACCACTGATCAGTCGTGGTGGCTGTCCATAGCTCATCATGGGACGGCATGGGTAGCTGCAACATGTCTAACGGTATTGTTTGGGCGAGATCGAAAAAGGAGACAAGTTGACAATCCAAAACCTGATTCAGTCGGTGAGTTCGGTAAGCCCCGGTGCTTCATGAAAAGATTGGGTAATGTGCTTACCCATGCAAGATGAACAAGGCGCTTTCTGCTCTCTGCTCGAATCCACCATTTCCAGCTCTCAACACCCCCAGATGTAACGTTATTTGGATGATGTTCGACGAAATAATTAGCTCTCTTGCAAAGGGTCGGTACGAGAGACATGTTCCTTTGCGCATGCTCCGCAAAAGACATGTTGCCAGAGAACATCAAGCCGACTTGACTGAGTAACGCAGATTGAGTAATATGAAGTTCCGAATCCGGGGACGGGTTTGGTTCAAGCTCAATCTGACCGGATTAACCTATCAATATAGAGTTCTTGATAGAGATAGACCTGGTAACCTAATAACAACGCGACTTACACATAGGTTGACCGACCGGCGGAGAAATTCTTGCAAGATAAATGTTGTACAGGTGTTTCCTAGTTGCGAGAAACCGCATCCTATGGCGGCAATTGCAAGAATAAGAACCCAATGAACATCTGCGGTATCGAAGGTTGGCTGGTGAATCATTGGAAAGACATGGCTGTAGTGTTCGAAGTACGATTGGATGAATGCGTTCATGGTTGTTATCGGTGGTAGCTGCTTGTCTGTGAACTTCCTGCAAAGTCCACTATCCGTGTTGAGCATCTCAAAATTGCGCTCAATTGTTTCGTAGACTCTTTCAAGCAGTGTGGGAACATGGTCGTAATCTTCCAGGTGCCAATCCTCTTCCGGTCTACTGGCTTTGTTCGCAGACAGACCTGCTATCCGAGAGAGATTTTCTAATCCGGTTGTTACGAAGTCATTTGTTTTGGGCTGTTGGCCATGTGTGCTGCTGTTTGGATTGGAATAGTCCCGTGCTAAAGCAGACGGACTACCAAGAACTTCCGCAAATGTGGCAGACAGCTCGGTGTGGTTGGTGTAATTGGGTCTTTGGGCTTCCCGGATTGGCGTTGGCTCGGAAAGCGTTTGACTGGCACCTTCTTTGTCACGTGCAGTCTCTACGTCGGCGGGCGATTGTTCCGACGCAGTGGTAGATACTTCCGGTATTGAGGGAAGCTCGGTGCCGTCGCCTGTTGAATATGATAGACTAGGACAGACGAAGTCATCCAGCAGAACATGGTCAGCTGCCATGCTCTGCCATGGCTCAACTCCTATCCAAGCGTGGGCGTCTGAGAATGGGAAACACCATCTTGTGGGTGACCAAGTGGGAATGTCCAACCTATCGAGTGCCATGGCCTCTGGCCAATCAGGGCGTAGCTGCGTATTGATCGATTGTACTGGCTGGTCACTAGTTCCGATGCCCGAAGCTGGCAGAGGTGATGCCTGTGACGATGAATGAGTTTCACTCCACGCGATACTTCTAGCGTCACGATACGGACCTCATGAGCCTCGATTTGATCGCATGGTGGAACGCAAGATTGTCCAAAGGCTGTCAAGCCATCGTTATCATGCGGTAGATCGGTACCTTGGACTGTTGTTCCACTCGAGAAGCTAGCACTTCGTCGGCTTTCACCTGTGTAGACGCAGGCGCGGCCCTTGTTTTGACACCTCTCACATGGCATCAGCCCGTCACATCTTTGTTTGGATCGCGCACAATCACGACAAGCTCGGGACACACATGTCCTTCGAGATCTTCCAGGGGCAACACTGTCGGATCTTGATGACGGAGAATCCACATGACTCTGTGTATGGCGTTGGAGAGAGTCTCTGAGAGAAGAGCATCATCAGCCTTGAACCCCTGAGCAAGTTGAGTTGGGGACAGGGGGAGCAGGAAAGAGGGAGACGGGCATCTGGCTTCCAGCAAAAAGCCTCAACATAGGAAAGCGAGACCAACCTTCGCGAAAAGCTCGCCCCGCAGACAGAACAAGAGAATGGGCGAACTCCGAGGTGTCGGAGAAGGTGACGGTTCAGGTGTTCTGACCGACGGAACTCGGCGTTGCAGACATCGCACTTGACCAACATCCTCGCTCATCCTCACAGTCGGACTTGTGGGATTTGGCCTTGGATGAACTAAAGACGCACCAAAACTGTTGGTTTCGGCAGCAATCATTATCATGTCCAAAGGATGTGAATCGGAGAGGGAGGATGGCCGTCGGAGGTTGTGGGGTAATATGGGCAAGTCAGAGTTTAAAAGGAGACAGCTTCGGAACGTGTGGGGGATCTTCAATGACAGAACCCCACTCTCGGGACAAGGTTCGCGTCGGAGTTGTGGGGTTCCTAGAGGAGCCTGCAACGCGGCCCGTCTTCCTAGTGTAAGACCAGCCCGGTCTAAGCTTAATGCCCGATGCCCTTGTCGAAAGTGCCACTGACAGTATGCATTTACGGGTCGGACTTGCTGAACACGTTGACCTCCACCGGTTACATCAATTGCGGGGGATAGCGGGGCTTTCATAGAGATCCGTCGTGATACGAGACCTTCGTTGAGTAATTACCCGCCGGAGAATCGGGCTGTAGAAGTGCGGCAAGCAGATCTCCATGAAGTTCACCGAAAGTCTCCAACAGAAAGGCCACGGAAGCGTTGTACTCATATAAGTGTCATCTTGTAAGCCTTTGTCGTTCAAGTGCCCTCTACAATCTCATATTCGTCTTTCTCTGTTATCAGCACATCAGCGAACTTCAATTTTTCACATCATCCTGCCTCTTTAGGTTTGCCATCACTTCAAAATGACTGCCGATTTCTCGAAGCTAGGAAGGCTTACGCTTGAGCCCGAGTCCAAGGACTGGGACATCATTGTTGTCGGCTCTGGGCACAATGGCCTTACCACTGCTGCATACCTAGCAGCTGCCGGAAAGAAGGTCCTCGTGCTCGAGCGAGCATCCTACGCCGGTGGCGGTGTAGCTGGCCTCCAAATGGCAGAGGAAGGCTTCATTAGCGAACGTCACAGCGCCATCCACCAGATGATTCTTGCCAATCCTCTTATCGCCAACGACGAACTTGGCCTCCAGGCTAAGTATGGCCTCAAGTACCTTCAACTCGATCCCTGCTACGCCATCGTCATGGAGGACAGAGTCCTTCCCATCTACCGCGAGCGACACCGCACCGTTGAAGCCATTCGAGAGGCCGCTCCCGAGGACGCGGACGCATACGAGAAATTCGTCGACACATCCCGAAAGATCACTGATCTGCTGATGCCATCCATGTTCGAGCCGCCCCGCGACACGTCGGCAGAAATTGCTAGCAGTGGCTTTGCGGAGGAGATCGCCACTGTCGGGGCTAGCTCGTCCTTGGATATCATTCAGCGTTACTTCAAGAACGAAAATCTCCAAGTGGCTCTCTTGCGCTTTGTAACCGAAATTCAGCTGGCTCACCCCACGACCAAGGGTACTGGTCTCATGGTGTACCTTGCATTTGGCCTTGTCGACAGGTACGGACTTGCCGTACCTGAGGGTTCTGGGACGGCTTTCACCGAGCCGGTCATTCGCTGCATCAAGGACCACGGCGGAGACATCAAGTTGGATACCGAAGTCATCAAAGTCATCACCGAGGATGGCCGTGCGGTGGGGGTCAGAACCCGTTTCGGAGAGTTGCGGGCGAGAGAAGCTGTCGTCGGCCAGATTCATCCCCACAAGTTGGATCAACTTGTAGACGGCTTGGACGAGTCTGTAACGGCGGCCGCCTTGCAGACACGTGTCTCTGAATTTACCCTATTCGTCATCCACGCAGCTCTTGAGCGTCCGCTGAAGTTCAAAGCCGGCCCACTCGCCGACAGAAGTGTCATGAACACCTGCTGCCCGGGGACTCTCAAGGACTTACTCAAGAGCTACGACGACATGGCTCTCGGCCTTCTTCCAGAGAAGATTATGATAGGTGCTTCTTGTGTGAGCTCGGCTGACCCTACGCGTTGCCCACCTGGCAAGTCGCTGCTTCACTGCGTGGTCATGTGCAAGGCCGAGCCCGCAGACGGCGGCTGGGAGGGCTGGGATCGCCGTCGCGATGATTGGGTGCAGAAAGTGTTTGCATACTTCTCCAAGTACCTCGATAACTTCACACCGGACATCGTCCGCTCTTACCACGCGGTCGCTCCTCCGGACCATCAGTCCGACAGCCCAAGCTTCCAGCGTGGCGATATCTGCGGACTTTCCATGGCTGCGGACCAGATGGGACTGAGCCGCCCGACCCCTGCTTTGGCTCAGTATAGAGTGCCAGGTGTGAAGGGATTGTATCTCGCTGGACCATTCATGCATCCCGGTGGTGGTGTTTGGGGCGGAGGCCGCCCAGTTGCGAAGAGGGTCATGGAGGATCTCGGCTTGGACTTTGACAAGACTTTCGTTGCGAAGTCGAGCGCTCATCTGTAATTGAAGCTGGATTTAACGTTAGTTATGAATCTAGTAGATACGTCAATTATTTTCCAGGTTACAAACAGATTGATTCCGAGGGTTTTCCGGATTTCTTAGTTGATCTAGAAATAATATGACTTTATGCTGTATGTCTTTTAACAATCGCCAGGCTACTCACTGCGTCAACTGGTCTTATTGTGTTTGTTTCATTGGTTAAACAACCTGCATTGAGTCACAACGTGGTTAGGATGGCCAAAGAACAAAACAAAAGACACTGCCACTCTTACTCTTGATTATGCCCTTAACCTCAATTTCCTGGGTCAATACAACATCTAGCTAGTGATGATCACCCGGTTTTCGACTTCTCATTTACCACGGCAAAGAAATCCACCGTTGGATCCATCTTGCCCTTCGCTAGCTCGATCAATGCCTCCTCATATCTTGGACAGACATTGACAAAGAACTGACCGGCCCGGAGCGTTTCCACAATTTTCTTGCCGACGACGTCGACGTCCTTTCCCTGTTGTTTCAGGAAGGATGTGAAGGTTTGATGGAATTCATCGGAGGAGGTACCAGACAAAGAGTCTACTGTCTCCGTGTATGTGATATCCGGGAAAACAACGCTCACACCAATACCCAGTGGCTTCAGAGAGACGGCCATGCATTGACTCATTGAAATATCGGCTGCCTTGCACAAGCAGTAGGAAAGAGGTTGCTTGCCACGGGTGGTATGGGCACGTTACCATTGGGTGAGGCGGTGTTGACGATCCATCCACTTCCACGAGCAGTCATGCCTGGGAGAAAGGCTTGAACCATGCGGATGTATCCGAAGACGTTGACGTTGACCTGTTGCTGGAGGCTGGCCATATCGAGATCAATGATGCCTCCGGATCGGATCAAGACAGCATTGTTGTAAATGATGTCGGGAACACCAATGTCTTTGTGAACAGCAGCTGCGAAGGCTGCGACGCTCTCATCGCTTCCTACATCGCATTGAAAGGCCCAAGCTTTGAGTCCAGCTTGCCTCAGCGCTTCGACTGTGGCCAGCTGAGGCTCTTGCTGGATATCTGCCAGGACGACTTTGGCGCCGGCTGTGGCGAATTTTACAGCGACGGCTCGGCCAAGTCCATGGGCGGCCCATAATTTTGCCTTGGTAGTCCATGTTGTGGGACTTATTGTGAAATAGTTAGGGGAGACTTGAGGAATATTCAAGGCTTTAGAATCGACTGTGTATGTTGCCCTTATCAGTTTGCAAATGAGTTCTGCTCCTCATAGATATTCTCTTTCCCTCCAAATACAGTTTCCCCAGACGACGCTATGTGCTGGGCTGTTCTCCGCCAAGATCTCACACCAACGTCTTCGGATGCGGGGCCGGCGATCGACAGTGGCATTCCGATGGTGGGGTTCGGAGCTGGCCCCGTTTTAGACCGGGGTGTCGGAGATCGTGGGGTAACTGACACGCCGCGACGGCGGCTATGTCCGCAAGGACCCCAAGCTACGGCAGTGCTCATGGGCAAAGAAGCTCCATGTCACGGGCGTACTAAAATCCGTTGACCGAATTTTGGTGTTCCTGCTGCTTTCTTCATCATCGATTACAATCTGAAATGCATTACAATGTGCCTTTGCTGCAGTGAAACTGGCAAAGCAATTTATCGAGATGCGTGGCCAGACCAAGTCACCAGGTAGTACAACAACGGGAGATTCAGACCCCCGAAGCTTTCAGAGATGTTCCAAGTCAATATGCTTTCGAGCAGGGCTCATACAAAACCAATTCAAGACGGAGAAAAAAAGGATTGGAAAAAATGGCTCTGGGAAAATTTGCCCATCCCACGGATATCTGCGCTGTACCGTGTTCGCACTTTTCCTTACCTGGCAATCGTCAATACTGGCCCGTCCACCATTCTCAAGCTATCCCAATGATTTGCCAATTGACCCCTCTAAAGACGTTTTGGGCAAGCTGTGCGCCGATTCCGACTGAACGGCCATTTGCGGATTGGCAGCTGGAACATCCAGAGACATGCTGCCCAACCAACCAGGATAGACCATAGCCGCAGGAACACAAAGTTGTGAAGAGTGAGCTGACCACGGGAAGCTGCAGAATCACACGGCGGGTCGCCGGAAGATGTCGGCCTCGTGTGGTTGGGGGAGGAGGCTGGGGAGAGCTCCGGGCAGGCTGGCTTCGCGTACCGAGTGGGAGTCGCCGGGCTCCGGCCCAACATTGACGGTCTCGATATTTGAGAATTGGAATGGGTTCCATGACGAAGAGTGTACCCGTTACGCGCGCTGTGGTGGAGAGGTTGGATTTGCAGTTTTCCCCCCAAATTTTCCTAGCTTACCCTAGCTGCAGTGAAATTGAACTTGGGCTCCCTGCACGACATCCCGAGGAGTGGACATCAGGGGTCTCACAGCGGCCCCGGTGCCCCCACTGATCATACGACGTCTCGGAACCGGTCCCTGAGGGGGCCGGGTGGGCCGGTAACCGGTATCCGCTGCGCTGTCTGCCTTTGGGGACAATGCCTACAAAGAAGTAGAAGATTCAGTCTTTCAGAGAAGAATTTGGCATCATCATCTGCCGAAAAGGAATGAGTCCGCCGTTGAACTGTCGATTTCGCTGGAATTTGTATGCAGATCACCATGGCCTGGCCATCAAATCAAAACACGAGAAATAGTATTATTTACTGGATCTTCTCAATTACTCTAGAACATCTGCCTTCAAGATCAGGCAAATGTGCCCATTGTGTTATTTCCCGAAGCGCGCCAGAGGCGCCCTTGGTGGCGTTGAAGGATTCAACAGCTACAGCACTATTTCCTGGCATCCCCATCCCAAGACTTTCAAGTCTCAAAACATTGGGCCGGCCCGGGTGAGGTCCCACTCACTCTTCTCAACTGATTCGGTGTGCGTAAATAGTTTCAATCGCGCGCACTAGGTTTATCCCGTCACCTAGGTGTGCCACCTATGAGGCTGATGTGGGGGCACAGGTCAAGAGTGGATTCTGCCAACACATCATGGCTACCTTACCCCAAAGTGCAGTTTGCCAGGTTGTCGATGCAGCTCGAGAAATGTCGGAAAGTTAAATTTCGTATATCTGGCACAGCACGGATCTTAACGAAGAGAACGACGGTGTCGGGAAACATTGAAGTTGAATTGGGCTTGCTGTTGACCTGCCACCGGCCAAGGCCAAGCCTTTACCACCCTCTCACCGAACCAAACAGTGGAATCATGAATCGCCGTCAATGAACATTGTGCCAAGTAGTTGACCAAAGTGGCGTGATTAAAGAACTTCTACACCAAATTCAGGCTTAATAGGTCCAATATGGCTTGCAATGCGGGTCCGGTGTGCAAGTTTGGCGCCTGGTATTGCTTTTCCCACGGCGCAGCCGTCGGCCGACTTGCAGAGGGTGAAACGTAGTCGCACGGCAGGGCTGTCGCCATTAATGGCTCACCTAAGGAGCCTGCCGGCATCTCAACTCGGCAAATGGGTTCTCACGGAATTCAACAACCAGTGATTGAAGGCAAGTTCCTGCTTGCGCCGTATTGGTATCGAGACCAAGGAAGCCTGGCCCATGATCATCACCAGGATAGGTCCATCCCACAGGGCCATTCCGTCCGATTTCAGCTCGCGATAGATGGGGCTACGAGCGGGAGATCTGCAATGGCCCCTGTGTGCAATGCAGCACCCGTACACGTGTAATAAAAAAGTCTTCCCGAGGGCAACGTTGATGATCTGATCCTGAAAACTAGCCCTGCAAGTAAGAGTGGATCTAGATCGGGCCAGGCGCGTGAAATCCGGGGTCGCGGCGGCGGCTGTGCCCCTTACCGCAGGAAGCTGTACCCTCGGATGTGTTCATCGTTTTCTATTGTGGCTGGCATGGCTTTACAAATCCAACGAGGGGGTTACTGGGATCAGGCAATGTCCTCTCTGTTCACCTAACACATCGACTGTCCAGATTGGACGACATCTGCCAAGGTGGCCAAGCTATGAATCGCCTCCCCTTGTGTCACTCCCTTCTCCACATGTCAGTCCACTTCTGGTGACTCGAGCTGCACCTCAGGCTCTCCCGCTTTAGCGTTGTTCTCTTTGCCTTCCTCGCCGGAGGTTTTGCCCACGGCCTGCTCCTCCTTCTCTTCCGGCTTCACTGGCTTGACAGGCATCTCCACGCGCACGAGATCCACCTCCAAAGCAAGGCAACCCTCCCCGAGTTTCGACTTTAACCCGTCCTGCTCGACGTCGAAGTACAGAGACCAGAAGCCGTCGTTCTCAACTACAAAGAAGCCCTCCCAACTGGCAAAGGTGAGCCGGTGGTCCTGCCTGGTGCAGTCGAAGGGACCGTTGTAGTTGTGTTGCGCGTACGGACGGGTCCCGAACTTGAGTTCATACGTGTCCCTGTCCACGTAGATCCAATTCATGATCGGGGGCTCGTCGCAGATGGTCGATACGAGGCCCGCATACTGGGCTTCAGGGTACGGCAAGAAGTACCCTGCAAATTGATGGCCGAACGCCGAGTCAGGGTCAGTTCCTGTGTCCACGAAGAGCTATGAAGATGTAAGCGAGTGAGCCTCGGAAAACCGAAAGGATTGGAAGGGACGATACCTTGTCTCCGGATAGAACTACATGTTTCCCTTCGAGTTCCGGAGAGTATTTGGTGGATTTGCGGCACCGGATAAGCAAGTTGTTCTTGCGACTGCGATGTTCTTTTCTCCTAGCTGTCTGTTGCGTATGTCGGATGGCCTCCGCCATGCCGAATGCCGCCGAGAACGCGACGAAAAATGCTGTGACCATTGTGTGAAGTGCAAAATATGCTTGTTGTCTCTGAGGTAGCGTTCGGCAAGAGGGGCGTTGCAGCTCGATGGACGTGGATTTATGCCACTGTCTGACAAATTTGCCCGATGTGTCTGGCGCGCCTCTCCCGACACCTTAAGTGCGAGCAGGCGGTTGAACAAGCATCATCCCCTGAGCATGGACCTGCTTTCTTTTGTTGGGAGCTGCGGTGAACATCCGTCGGGTAGGGCGAGGAGCTGAGTTTTCACTGCAGATATCTCCGCCGTGGCATTGCACAGTAACCGTAGACAGGGTCAGAATCCTTGTCGAGGATCCCAGCAGTAGAGGTCCTCCCTTATGTCCGGATGAAGGAAAATTTGGGAGTCCACCAGCTTCAGCTACATATACTCGAAATGTCTCACAACACCAAGCTCGGAAAAGGATAAAGAGGAAGCCAGCGCCCGCCGAAGATGACTACCTTTTTCCTCAGCAGCACCAAAGTTCCTCAGTCTCATCGCAGATCAGCTTGGAGATACCATTGCCAGAGTCCTTCGCCCAAGAAACCACCAGACAAGCCCGCAGATACTCAACCACCAAAACCGCAACTTCGTCATACAGGCAAGCTGTGGCATAAACGATCTCACGACAACCTCGACTCCGCTTGAAACCATTCACGATCTTCCTCACGTTCCCGACCGAACACCGCCAGAATGTCTTCCCCGTAAGTACCATCAAGCCCCAGTTTTGCTTTCATATCCAATTGATTCTCGCCCCCAGTACCAAGAACTCCAACCCCCCGACCAGCTCCACCACTGCCTCCTCCAACCTGTCCTCCTCTACCAACTCCGCGTCTAACAACCCCAGCTACTCCAGCAACACTACCGCTCCCAGCAACTCTCTCAGCACCAGCAACCCCAACAACTCCCTCAACACCACTAACGCCAACAAGGAGAACTCTGGAAAGTCCCTCCCCATGCCTGGCCTGTCCGGCCCCGCCAACGGACCCATCGGTCAGTCTAAAGTCTCCAATGTCAGGCTCCCTCTCTAACATCGCATAGGAAACCTCCTCAAAGGTCCCGTTGACGACAACGGCAAGCTCAAGGACGCCGGCCTCATGGTCGGTATCAAGCTTGACCTTGAAGCCGAGGTTCACCTCACAGCTCGGGTCCGAGGTGACATCCTTGTTGGGCTATACTAGGCTGTCTCGCGCACAGGAGGCCAAGATCGATGGTCGGAGGATCAGGATCGAAGTCGTGTGCGAAGTCCTCAAGATGAAATGTGTCGACGAAGATGGGAGGTGTGCATCAGTTAGTATCGTGAGCTATACGTGGCATTTCTGGGTCGAAGGACGTGGCACTGGCAAATTGTTCATAAACACGATAGCTTGCGATTAATTAAGTCCGTATCATTATGAGCTTTGGTGCCTTGTTGACTGTGTGCCACCTGCTCCCTTGGGCGTGATTAACTCCGAGAGAGGAAAGAAACAAGACTAGCCTGCGTGTTTCCGGCATTACCATTCGTAAGGCTTGATTGTCCTTAACGCAGTTGTCAAACAATGAAAGCCAGGGGACATGCAAAGGATTGATAAGAAAATCTCAATTCCACACACCGTATCCATTGGCGATCTGGGACTACAAAAACATGCCCCTTGTAACTTGTGTATATCCAGAGGAGTGCCCCCGGGCAACGAAGTATCTCGCCACCAATCCATCATTTTATGAAACACATCCACAACTGTGCCCAAGACATGCCTCTCCTAACTCATGATCAAAAGCCAAGCGTTTGGCGATTTTCGCCCGTAGAATTGTACCCCCCAGCCGCAATGTTGACTGGTTCTGAAGGGATCAACTTAGACTGCCTCCTTGTCTTTGCTCCTTGGTCAGGAGGCACGACCTTGCCATTGAAACCTTTCTTCATCTGTTCTAAATGCGACCAGTACTGTCGGGAGGATTCACTAGCTCGCCGTTCCCACGGTCCCAAGATCACCATCTCAGCCTTCGTGATACCACTCCACTTCTTGAGGTTCTCAGTAGACACATCGGATACCTCTTGAGCCCACTTCAACTTGAGTTGATCGGTAAACCGATCAACAAGTAGCCAGCGCCGAACTTTTGGTGACCTTGCCGAAGCTTCCACAGCAGAATAATGCTGCTTGCGTCCTTGGAACGAGATAGAGGCGCCATGCCGGGTGAGGAATTTCACCGACTTCAGAATTCCCGCTCTTGAAGCAGTCATCAAGGCGGATCCCTCTGGACATCCATCGAAGTCAATTAGACTCCCAATGGAAAGAAGATTCTTCATGACCTCTGTGTTTCCTATGGCTGCAGCACGACATAACGGACTCCACGCGTCAGCAGGCTCTGTATTCAGTAGCTTCCGGAAGCATTCGAAGGACATCTTGCGGCAGTAAAGTCGAAACCCTGACGTGAGACAAGCAGCTTCCGGGCATGCGTGGCATTTGGGAAGTGTTGACCAGGACATTGGTGCGAGATCTGTAAGCTGGAAGTCTCCATTGAGAAGGAGAGCCGTCATTGATGTCCTATGCATACTGATATGGACAGCAGACCAGCCAGACTTGTTGGCTTGATAGGGGTCGATAAGCATTCCAGTAAGTCTGAGAAATGTTGACGGTACTATGCTGGCTGTTTTGGTTTCGTCACAGTTGTCTAGTAGGTGGTGTAGACAATTGGATCCGACGTGATCTGTTGTATGAAGATTGGCGCCAATTCTCACCAGATAGATGATCAAAGGAGAGCTTCGATTTTTGCAAGCTCCTATAAGTGGGCCCATGCCTTTACTATCGCGGTGGTTCAGGTTGCTGCCAGCTCGGACAAGCATGTTGACGATGAAGAAAGCGTCCATGCCAACTAACCGCTGAGTTGCATAGATTAGGGGCGTGCGATTGAATGAGTCCGTTGCTTCAAGGTCGGCACCGTTATCGAGCAGGAGCCGAATGGCGGTTCTGTTAGCCCTCTCAGTGGCCATATGTAATGGTGGAAAGCCGTTGCATGGCATATCCACGGACATTTGACCAACAGTCAGTCTGGCAACACCAGACCGTTCCCTATTACTTGTATTAGCATTAAATTCACCATAATACTGAGATAATACTGACCCGTACTCCTTTTCATTCGCCCGTATGTGATTCAGGAGAATGCTTAACCCTCCAGTATTAGCCTCGTCAACTGCTATGTAGATGGGGCTGATGGACTCGCTCAGTATACTGCCACCGTCTGCAAGATATTGATCCAGCATAGTTGGCAGTATTGGGTTCAGATTGTATTTCCTGAGCATGTCCTGAACAGCAGATGTCCCATCTCCATTGTAACAATTGGCGTTTGCACCCCTTTCCAGAAGCCATTCCACGATCTCCAACATCCCATGCCTAATGGCGACTGCTAGAGGGGTGAAACCGCCAGTTCCCTCTTCTGAGATATCGAAATCAATCGAAGACTGTCGATCCAAAAGGGTTTTGCAGGTGGAAAGGCTTCCAGCCCGAACCCCCCGTGAAACGGCTTTTGCGAGAGCAGAGGAGAGGAGGGAACATTATCCCACACTGGAGCTACAGCAGACGACTGTGCAGCATGCGCTTTTAAGCGATCAATGATCAACTGCTGGTTGTTTTCGTAGGCCAAAAAGAGCGGCGTCATTCCATCTGACCTGGCCGTTATTTCGCTGCCTAGCTCTAGCAATCTTTCAACCAAACCGAGGTTGCCTTTCTCAACCGCAATGTGGAGAGCCAGCTGGCCGTCAGCTGACCTGGCATTGACATTTGCGCCCCGAGACACCAGAGCTTCAACGCAATTGATGCTTCCTCCCATTGCTGCCCAATGCAATGCGGTAAATCCATTGTCTGTGGCGGCTTCCAAATTGATTGAGGGTACATTTTGGAGGAGCAATAGAAGAACGTCTGCAGAAGCCGTCACGGCAACATGAAGTGGCGTCGTGTCATTGAAGGTTTCTGACTGATACACAGTCCTACACCCATGTTCCCAATCTATCGTCCATGTGGGCTCTCTGGGAGATAGCAGCCTTGACATGAAGAGCATGGCCCCTCGCGCAGCTGCCATGTGAACGGCAGTCCACCCGTGTAGAGATGGGATAAGGGGATCGGCTCCCTGTTCAAGAAGGACACAGGCCAACTCGAAATTCTTTTGGTCCAAGTGATAAGTCAATCCAGTATCGCCCACATCGGAAGCAGTACGTAGGTTTGGGCTGGCGCCCGCCTCCATTGTCAGTTCGAGTATCTTCCGCCTGAATTGCTGTTCATCCATATCGGTCGAGACATGAATGAGCCCCAATCCGGAAGTCGGATTTGTTTGATTTATCGATCCCGGGTCTGCGTGCTTCAAAAACTCTTCAATTCGGGAGACATTTTCGTCATCGACAGCTGGCAGCGTGTAAATATGCTCAAGGGCAGAAATTCCTTCAACACGTCGATGCACCTTAACGCCGCGTCTCATCAACTGGAATGACGTCATGTCGTAGTCTAGGTTCGTTGAAAGCTTCAGAACTTGAACCGCGCAATCTGTGTCTTGGAATGAAGTCCAGTACTCTGTGGCTTCGAGCAAAAGACACATTGTGGAGTCAGAGATGGGAAAGTCGCCTTCGTCGAAATCTTTTGAAAATGCAGAGAATAATCCAGCGAACGAAAAAAGGCCAGATTTCAATCGAGCTTTCTCGTATTGCTTCAGAACACCATCCTGAACTAGACTTTTGACCACTAGGTCAGCAGCCTTGTAACGTTTTCTAAGCGCATGCTGCGAGAGATTTGCAGTGTAAGATTCCCAAATATTCGAAATTTCCAAAGACTCGAAATGCAGCAGCAGAGGCTGAATCAAAAAGCTCAATACGTCTGAGGACGGTGGATCGAAATTCGTATTATGGAGGTAATGTTTCCATGGCATCTTTCCATCACTCCGGAGCTCTCGAGAACCAGGTAAGACCTGTTCAAATCCAATAGCCAGGCCCAATTCTGTGTTTGCTTGCAGGCAGTGTAATGGGCTTTTGGAGCTGTAGTCGAGAGGCGAAGTTGGTAATCCCAGGTCCAACAGTTGGTCTAGGACTGTTTCAGATCCGGATTTGGCGACCAGCAAAAGGATCGGAACTGGGGAGCCCCAAGCGCTAGATGCAAACTCCTTTCTCTCCAGAAGTATTTCAGCCAATCGCGTTTCTCCTTGCTCCAAGGCAAGTGAAAAAGGTGTGTGCCCGTTGTTGTTGCGCGAGGAAAGGCTGCAGCCATCACCCAAAAGGATGTCAAGCATTAATTCAATCCTGTATTCCCATCCTGACATTCCAAGTGCACCTTTCATCTCCTCATGGTCTCCAAGGACTAAATTATGCAATAAGCCGTTCCCGGTGTCGCAATCTGTGATAGATGATGTACTTATTCGTGCATCTTTGACGGCTTCCCGAAGTTGGGTATCATCCACGTCATGGCAGGCTGAAATGCTCAGCTTTTCGAGGCTCAGTCGATCTTGAGAGATGCTAGAATCAATCTCGTATGTTTTCATGTAACCAATATTTTGTGCTATTTTCAAACCATATTCCCAGACCAGCCGGCATAGTTCGAAATGAATAATAGCTGACTCGTCAATCGTGCGGCTCAAAGACTCGCAAAACAGACACATTGACTGCATCTCTTCGTTGTCCCAGGAGTTAAGGCCAACGTTGATGAGGTGCTGCATCTCTTCGGAAAATTGGTCCGAGTCACATTGCGCGAGTACAGTGCCTCCAGTGACCAGTAGCTGAATTACTGAGAAATCAAAAGTCTGTATCCAAAAACTCATGGCAAGGCGTACCATATGTCGGGGGGTTTGTTCGAAATGTTGAATGAAAAGACGTATGGTGTGGATCATAAAACAGGTTTCAGAAGTGTCTGTTCCAATGAGGCGCCGGAACCGTGCTCGTGTGTGAAACCTGGTGTACCCCTTTCCGGTATGCCGGATAGCGCCCCAGAGACAATCGACGGCACATTCAAATACCTTCTCGATCAAGTAGTCGCTGGTCTGAGGTTCGATCTGTGTAAGAAGAAAGGAGCTGATCTCTGGTAAGGACAGGATTGCGGCGAAGTGCAACGGGTGGGTGTTTTCGTTGACGATCTCCGCGACCAGGTTCATCTGGTCCTCTATTTCCAACTTCTCAGCCCATCCTCTGAGTTGCAAAACAAGAAAAACCACCCAATGCGTGAAGCATGCAGATTTGCACGGATCAAACAACCGTTTGGCACTGGCTAGCAAAGAAGGGTCATCCCACTGCTCTCTTGCGTAGTATATCCAGTTGCTTGCGGCATAACTGTACAAGGGATAAGTCTGATTGTCTTGATCCATCTTCGAAAGCCCCTCTTGCGTTGGGGCTGGTTCATGACTGGAATTCTGTAGCTGGAGATACTGCACGCATCGTGTAGCCAAGAGCCTGTTGCATCTAGATTTTGAAATGCTAAACATCTGGAACCTCGATGAATGCAATGCGCGGCTTATCAAGAACTCTTGGACCGAAAAGTGGGCGAATTCGGAAAACTCTCCGTCGTTGGACTTTCGAATCAGGCTACCGCAATGCCTAGTAATGGCATCCTCGCGGACTAGCCCAGATGCCTCTAACAACGAACCATCCGATGGCACCGACAGAACTTCCCGTAACTGTGAGATGCTGAGCTTGGGATTGGCGAATGCAATGAAATCCAGTGTAAGCTGTACATAGACTTGCTGTGCTTCGGGAATTCGTTTCAATATGCGCAAGTAAGTCTCTGGAAGGTTGGGCGGGAGACTGCGTAGAGCCTCTCGACACTGCTGATCTGACATACAGTCTCCAAGATGGTCAATTTGACAAGCGACCCAGCGAAACCTGTTTTGAAGTTATGTCAGTAGAACAACCAGGTGATTTTCGCTTGGGTTTTCTATTATATACATTCCATTCGCTCCATCCACTAAGCCATCGACAATTTCACCTTTCAACGACAGGTCTTGAATACGTAATCTCTTGCTGTCGATTCGTTGTTGAACCTCTGAAGTAACGTACTCAGTGATGTCTTCTTTATGAGCTGCAATTTCTTCATTGGCGAAATCAGCTTCCGGGTGTTGAAGGCGAACTCGAATATTATCCTCATTTCGGCTCAATAATGCCATGGAGATCTCATCAGAGCTCCGTGCAATCTCACATAGAGCGTCTACAACCTCTTCTGTGTTGTCTTGACACTCATCTAGACCGTCAATCACCATGTACACCTGCTCAAAGCTTTCCGCCATTAACACGATGATTCTAATTAGATCTTCTTTGTTAGGAGAGCGTGTTAGACCCTTCTCGGGGTGAAGTTCGGAGTAATATTCTTCGAGAATCGAGTACGCCTCTTCGTTCTGGAGGGCAAGCTGATGGGATGGTGTCTGTGTTATCTCGTTCTTGTAGTCACAGAAGAAGAAGCCGGTCGCCACGGTGTCTGAGCATCGCGAGAGGGCTTGTCCGATGATAGACCCCGCCAGAACAGTTTTACCTGCACCGGGAATACCGCTCAGCCACAGTCGCGAACTGGGGCTTGAAAGTCATGTCTGAAAAGAAGGGAAGACGTTCAAGCCACATGCCAGTCATCGGGTGCCGTAGCTTGACGCTCATTTCGTAGTTGGGCTGCGGATTGTAGCCGAGAAAGAATCTCAGGACCATTTTCCGCTTGGAATCTTCTTTGATCCGTACCACAATTTCTCGAGTCCTTTGAACATCGGCTCGAATCTCAGCTGTTGTCTTTTCTCTGTCTTCCTCCTTTGCCAAGTGGCGCAGCATTAGTTCCATGGAATTGGCTGTTAAGGCTAGATTGATGTTTTCCTTGTGACGGGAGAGGTTGGCAAGCAATTCTTTCGTCTTCGAGGATGTGTACGGCCACATGAGCTTCAGAACCTTGCTTTTGGGGTTTGCGTCGTACTTTCTAGTCTTCTGGGAGATTTCGGTGAGAATGAAAGAGCAGCCTTCGATGTGGTACATTCGGAAGTCCTTATTAAATGGTTCGTCTTCCATCTCGTGGCCCCTTGCTAATCTCGATAGCATGTTGAAGGCACCACCAAGCAAGTTGACCTCATTGCGAAGTTCATGGATTTCTGTGTCGGCATTTTTGACTTCTTTGATGTATTTTGTCAAGCGGAGAAAGACTATATCCGCGAGAGAGACAAGGCCCGCGATGCTTGCAGAGATGCTCAACGGGTCAGCCCTAGCGGCGGAACTCGATGACTCGCAGCGCTGGTAGGAATGCGGAACGGTGTTTCTAGAGAGAATTAGCACAATTCGTGACGTAGATTGGAGTCTCGGAAGCACCTCGAGAATGGCTTGTGTGTTTCGGCGCATTAATTCCGCGATGTTTGGCTGAGGTTCTAGGCCACGAAGAACGGACTACGACGCTCGATCTCTGAGAGAAAGACAGAGAAGGAGGGTCACGGAACACTTGCTCAGGGGATGGGGGATTCGGATGGTCACCTCCAGCATTTCTCTGGGTACTCAAAGGCGCAGGAAACATCCGCATGGTTTACACGCTGGCGTGCAGAAGCCAAGGTCGCACCAGGAGAGCTGCGCCGACTCAATCTGTGTCTCATTGGTGGCCTTCTTCAAAATACGCCTCACTCTGCGCAATTCGGAAGGAAGAGGGGATGGGTGCCGCCTGAGGGTGGACCCTGCCCTGACTATGGCTGCACAAAGAAGAGCACGTTGTGATAATTGGCCAACAACACTGCCTGCCGACACCATGTTTACATTCCGGCTTCCATTTGCTGACATGGCTGGTTATCAGGTGGGTTGAATGTTAGCTCGTGCTGTGGGGCACACACTGAGCCTGCGGAATGGAGGCATGTCAGCCAATTGAGAAGCTCGTTCCCCGTTCAAATTCCCGGGCTCACGTAGCAAATTTCGAACGTCACAAATGTGGCAAGCGTGGCCCGGCGTGTAGATGCATTCATGAGCATCAATCCATCTGTGGTCGATCGCACTCAGTTGTTCCCCTGGAACCAACACGCTGAAGAAGCGAAGCTTCAAGGGCCGCGTTCTGCTTGGGCGCCAAGGTTGCATGTGCATGAGCGGGACTTTTGGTATCCAGTGTGTCTGAACGGGATGCTCAAACTCCCCTTGTGAGCATCAGCTGCAATGAATCGAGCGATTGCACATGATTTTCCAGCTTGAGTCAGCATTTACACCACAGAAAAAACGGAGATTCAGGGTTGCGAAGAAATGAGCCTAATTGAAGGCTTGGAGGGTAAGTGCAGCCCGCCAACGGTTAATGACGGTTGGTTGGCCCACCACCCCCGGCAGCCTGATCATTTGAAAAAGAAGCCCCGAGTTCTGGTGCCATGTCAAGCCTGCTGCGTGAGGCACAGCCTGCCGCCGTCCATCTCCTAAGGCAACCTGTTGGAGCCTGAGACTTGCAGTCTGCCTTTTTCTGACAGCAGAGGCTCGACTGCCGCTCGGCTTCCTGAGCAGACTTCACTCTATCCCCTTTTCATTATTCCCTACGATCCCAATCTGGCGATATGGCTGAAATCGTTGGCATCGTCCTGGGTCTCGCACCTTTGCTGGTACAAATTAGCAGCGGGATCGATAAGCTTCGCGACATCCGCCAGAATGTAAAGGAAGCTCACAATGAGGTGGACTTTCTTTTAAGTGAACTGAAATTCATGGTTTGTCTCATGCAATCGGTCGACGATGTCACATACCGTGACGACCAGGCTCACGCTCATTGCCAGCGAAGCTGCAGTCGAGTCCACCAGAGTCTTGAAAGGCTGATAACAAGGATCCTCGAACGCCCCCAAATGGGTGGAACATCGGTGTCGAAATTGTGGATCTTTCGTCATCTGAAGGAAGATCTCGTAGCGCTACAGAGGGAAATCGATTCAGCCAAGATAAATCTGAGTTTGTAGGAGCCGTCTGTTCATGCCTCCAGCTGCCAGATGACTGATACCTGACACAGATTGCTTCAATCAGTTCAAGTCAGACATCTGTGCCTCCAAAGCCCCTCTTCGGAAGGCACAGAAAGCCCCTCTTCGGGATCCTCCACTCAGACAGCCGCTCTCGGATCGACCAATGAGTCTTTAGAGCTGGGACCAGAGCTAACAGAATCTGCCGCTCCGTTGTCGAACCAGGCCATTGACGTCGCGAACACACACCGAGCAATCAAGCGCCAGAAATTGAAATACCGCCAAGATTGCTTGTCGAGATCTTGTTGTTGTCAATGCCATCACTCCGAGAGGGCGTCCGGGCGCTTCTGGGCACTCGACTACAGCCTCATGGGAATCTTTCAAACTTGCAACGTGGAAGAATGTAATGCAGCGAAGTATGGGGCGAACCTTCGATTGGCTTTGACGCGACTTGGCATCCATCGATCTGTTGTGATAAAAGTCCACTTTCTCAGCAGAATGGGATCCTTTTCACCGTCATTCAGTCTTCAGACTGATTGCACCGTCCCCTACACATCTCCAGGATTTGAGGTCATTTGGAGGTGCCAAAATGGGATGATCGAATATGAAGATGCTCGGAAACGTCTGACAGATCTCTACCAAAGTGATCCAAGCTTTCGGTACCACGTGAATCCGGCTGGGAAGTCCTATATCGAAGTATGCCTTCCAATGCGCTTTGTCGGTGATCAAATATCGCTAATCCTTTCGGTAGGAACTTGCACGTTGGCCATGGGGAGGGCGTGCCACTCGATGGCAGTTTGGACTGCTACAGCTGCTCATGGGTGACTTAGGGATGATTCAAGGTAGCATGCATCCACGGTAAGCAGACTTTGAGTATTGCACCTAGCGGAGTAGCTTTTAGTGTAACACTGTTATACACCACCCGACGTCTACATCTGACAAAACATTGCCTCAGATTTCTCACCAGATGCGCGAAATGGATTGGTGAAGGTCCGCATCTCGACCTTCTTGAGACACTCATACACCTTGATTTCGATGCTGGAGAGGTAGAGGCTCAGGCGTGGCCACAACCCTGCTCGCCAAACTGGATATCCGAAGGTTCCACGCCTGATCCCTTCTTCGTTGAGTACATTAGCCTGCTTTGCAAAGATAACCAAGGTTTGCTGCAGAAAATTCTCAGTATATTGAAAGGTCGCTAACTGGCTCAAGGTTTCGCCGGTATGACGCCACTTCACGATGCCGTGCTGTTTGGATCATCAGAATCGGTCAAGAAATGGATTCAATGCTCTAAGAGAGATGAGAAGAACTTTCTTGGACAAACTTCGCTTCACCTCGCAATCTATAAGCCTGAGCATCTGTCAGCTCTCATAGACTCAGGTCACTATGTGGATGCCATCGATAATTATGGCATAACGCCCCTGATGTATGCAGCAGCGGCAGACGAAGAAGAGGCTCTCTACATTCTCATCAATGCCCATGCCGACTTCACAATAGAAGACAGCCGGTACAACCGCACATTCTTTGGATATGCTGTGGCAAGACGCAACTGGTGTCTGATTTACAACCTTCTGTTGGTCATCAAACAATCCGTCGAGAAAGAGGTCGCAGAGTCCTGGGTACGAGCAGCAATAGTCAACGCTCAGCTGGCAGTTCCGGATTTCCTTTTCGATAGTCCGATCTCTCTTAGGCACTTGTTGGCTCTGTGCGAAGACGTCAACTTCACGTATAATGGAAGAGACGTGAGGAACAACTGTCTTCTCCACGACATTAGGACTGTTTGCGAATTGGAAGCATTGGTTGATAATGGGTTCACCATAATCAACCATGTTAATAGTCTCGGCCAACACGGTCTGATTAACTCCGTCAAACATAGGGACGTCGCCTGGACTGTCAGACTCCTGGAGCTTGGAGCTGACGTCAATCTCGAAGATAATCAGCACCGTACAGCGATGGGCCATGCGCTGAGGGGCTTAGACACCAGCGACTTCAACCGCAAGCAGTCAGAAATGGAAGTTGTGAAGATCTTGCTTGCTGCCGGTGCGAATGTTCTCGTCAGGGATGGTTGCAGATGCCCGTGCTCACCGGCAGGCTGCCTCACTGTCACAACAAACAAGGGTTGTAGCGATCATTTTGGATGGGCGTTCCAATTTCCGATATGGTCAATGGAGTGGCTCATTCTAGTACACGAACATCGAGGCGTCGAAGTTGCGAGGAAGGTTGTTTTGTCACTTATTCGAGAGGCAACGCACGAGGATCTAGAAATGACCCACGTCTGCTGCGAGCTTGAACTCGACGAGTCCCCAATTCGATTCATTTTCACGTCGAAGAAATCCAGGCATGATGCTGAAGAAATTTTGGAGGAAGAGCAGGAATTCGAAGTCATTCTGAATGGTGAAATGGATCAGATAAACGAGGAAGACTACAACAGTCTTCTAAACTATTGGTTCACGCTAATCAGGAACTCAATTCGAAAGGCTAGTCGGCGCGCCGCAGCAACAAAAAAGGAAAAGCTACAGCGAAAGGTAATCATAACATGCATGCTCAAGATGATGGGCATCGCGGCTAACTGCTAGTATAGCAAGGCCACGATATTGACTACAAAAACGACTGCTTCGTGTTTACCATGGATGTAGACATAGATAGGAACCCAAACCCAGTAACAAGCGTCAAAAGCTCTGTTTGCGAATACGTCATGTGGATGGAGCACGAGTATCACCACGGAAAAACGTCCCAGCTCGAAACATTCACGCGAGAAGCCTGGTATTCAAAGCGAATTTCGTTGCTTTGCGCATTCCTCAGCATCATTGAAATTGACATCCAAGGCTTTCTTGCTGATTGGGTGAGAAGGGGGCAACCGTTGTGGATAGATGGTCGCGAAGATCCCATTGATCCCGAACCGTACATGAGTCACTTCAGGGCCTCCTCGTGCAATCAATGAGTAACGGAATGCAACTCCTACCTGCGAGATTGGAGGTATCATCTTGCATTAAGCAAACTTGACACAAAAAAGGCCACTGGCTATGATGAACGAAAGGGAGGGAAGTATTGCAGGACCTTTACAGAAGATCGCTGGTATCTAGAAGACACGTCGATTACGTGAAAAAAACATTATTTACCAATAAAACGAGCGCCGGCGCCGGCGCCACCATGGTGCGTCATGTCCGTACCGAATGTCTCTCAACGAGTGCAAAGCCAGAACCCCGTCGCGACCGCTACAACTTCGAACTTCTCACCCAGAGTTCCCCGAAGACCTGTCCCGAAGAACTTGAATCTGTAAGGCTCTGCCGAACAACATGCCAGACACATCGAGATAACAGCCACGATCTCCCCTCTACCAGTGGCCTGCGCCGGCCTCTGAGGAACCGTCCCCTGAGGCTTGAGAGGTGCCCCGTCACCAGTCCGGATTCCAGGCAACGTCGTCGGCCGGGGCAACCAAACCAGCTGGTAGCCCCAGGTACATCCCACAGTGTCCTTGATCGTCTTGCCGCCCGTGAAGTTCCACCTGAACCGCTCCCAAGTGAGTTCTCCGTTGGTCACGATGGGAATCTCAAAAATCCACCGCTGTCGGGAGCTGACGAACATGCTGCCGCTGCTCATGGTCGTCGTGAACTGCTCTTGGTGAAGCTCCGGGCGAGCCTCGACTGTGACGATAATGGATCGCATGAAACTCATCCCGGGTGACTTGCCGACTGTCACCAAGGTGTCGTGGCCGTCGGTGGCACCATCTCGTATCGTGATTGTCCCTCGCTTCCCGCTAAATGTTCCAGCACGGTAGGCCGCATAGCTGTGTTTCTTGTCGGGCGAAAAGATGCGGAATTCGGGCCATGGCGAAATCGGGCCCCATGTCCGCAGCGCCGGTGGCATTTTGACCGTGTCGGAATCTGCAATTGCGCCGTTGGATGTTGAGCTGCCGGAGACTGATTCGGAGCGAGTGTTGTCGGGCGCGTATCGGGGCGGCTGTGATGACGGAAGCAGCTTGTCCGTCGGCTGACCCATCGTCCATCGATAGGACGGAGGGCTCTCGTAGGAACCGCCACTCGACATGGACGCGATTGGAATAACTTCACATTCGACCGGGTTGGTCCTCGGGACCAGAACGGGATCCCTCGGCGACATGCTGTTCAGGAACTAGGTCGTCGGGTGCCTCGAAATTCGCAGGAGTCGGACAAGCAGCCGGACAGGCAGCACACACATCAAAGGTATACTGGACATTGCAACTTCAGGAGACGATCGCACGAAGGCTGAAGACCACATCTAGATATAGCCCAGCTAGCCACGCTGGCAGACGGCTCCTGTGAAGGAAGGCCCGGCATTGATTTGGCAAGCGTCGTTTGACATTTTGGCAGCCTCATAATGCGGAAGCACCGCGACTCGCGTTATCATTGGACATTCTTCTCGTATGGAGGATTTCTGAGTGTGGCTTGCAATCCAGCCTTTATTCTCTTCGGAAACCTAATCCTGCGTACTCCATTCCTCGTGTAGGCTGCATAAAATTTTACTATCTTTAACAGTCGCTCGGACGGTAAGCTGACCGAATTATTCATGCATCTAACGGTCGGTGCTGCTTTGGAGCAATGTTATTCGTTTACACGGCTTGAGAACGGTGGAAGGATCATTTGCCGGTCACCGCTTGCAATGCCGGGCCGAAGTGTGGGTCAGTCACGGAGTCTACGGAGAAGTCGGTCGACAGAAGAGCCCCACCTAGACCGGAATGGCGGCCGAGACATTGAGTGCCGGCGCTGGCAAAGCCTTCCCCAAGACTCTTAGCCGTTGGGTCGCATCGCTGATGCCTGGAATGAAATCATCGATAGCCTGCAGGGGATATTGGCTTGGCAGCTTACCGGTGCCACGACATGCGCCCCTGCCGTCGCCAATTTCGAAGCCCGAAAATACCTCGAACAGACAGGGCTTGCTGCAGTGGGGGAATGGTCCTGCACATGGGAAATCCGCCTGGGGCTTACTCAGGACATCCCGGTTGACAGCTCGAACGGCTGGGGGATGGGGACTGAGACTTTATTCTTCGGCGATTCTGGAACTCCTAAGACGCAATTAAGTCGCCGTACCACCCATATTTGCAGAGCAAAGACTCAAGGCGCTGACTCCGGACCCCAGATGATCTCCCGCAGGCCGACCGGAAATCATCCAGACACCTTTGCATCGTAGTCGGCTAAAAAGGACCAAATGAACAAACCGTCTGCTGGACCCTGGCTCGTCTCGGCGCATGCATGACAGAACGAGGTGCCATGTTGGTTTTAGCGCCAGGCACAGGAGATGGTGCTAAAAGATGACCAACACACGCCACCCCCAAACGTTGCAATCTCTGGTCTGTCGCGTTTACCTTGTTCGTCGGCGATGTCTTGCGATGGAGCTGCTCGCGATGTTCCAAGTGTCCCTATGGCTGCCTTTAAAGCTGAAGACCAAACGATCGCGCGCACGTGTGAAACGACCCAGATTGGTTGAATCCACGAACTCCCCAACGCCACCACTTCTAATCGTCGGCGCACGAGGTCAAAGCCTTTCATGAACGCCCCCTGACTGCAATTTCCTCGCCCAAAAACAGCATGGGGGGTTGCAACCACTAAACGCCACGAAGCTGCCCGCTCCTCGAGAACATGGTGCAAACAGGCGGGCTGAATTGTCCGCGATCCCAATGCAACCCACGCCTGCAGGTCCTCTCGTAGGACGCCACGGTGCTAGCTGCCCACACACCACCGCGTCCGAGTTCCAGGCCCGAAATCGCCGTCAGACGAGAATGGAATGGAAGGGTGAAAGAACAATCGCGCAGCTTCATAATGGCGCCCTGCCCTGCCTCACGCGCCCATGGCCTCGCGGTTTTGACAGAGAAACTTCTCGTCCTTCTTCCTCTTCGGGTTGTTTTGCCCCCCTTGCCTCCTGATCGGGCCTGCCAACGGCTGACGGTCGATTCTCCATTTGGACCGTGTTTGCTTCACGTTGGACGGAATAGCATCATTGACGGACGTTGTGACCGTCAAAACCCGCTCGCTCGCCCCCGTTGAAGTGGGCTGCATCTGCCAGTCCTGCGCAACATTGTGCGTTTCCGCGTTCGAGAACACAACTCTAATCATTCAACCGCTGGGACGAAGGAGCAAAAAGGACGACGATGATGATCAGGCCGTCATCTTGGGCCCTGTGGGCTACGACGCTGTCAGTCATGCTTGGCGCGTCCGCCGTCGCGGGCCAAAAATTGGAGGACGTCCTCGCGAAGCAGGCCAATCTCACAACTTTTCGCGATCTTGTCAAGGTGAGAAGAAAGCAAGAAAGCACAGCCAGCGGGCTCTCAGAGCCTGCTGCATCATCACTAGACAGTGCGGGAGCGCTCTTTGATATATACAGAGGCTTGAGGGTCGCATAATGCGCATGCGCAGGCGACACTCAGATCCCCAAATCCACTCCACCACGATGTCTCAAGCCTCGAGAAGGGCCAAAAACAGCCTGGGTGACTGACTCGAGGCAACAGGGAAACAGCGAAATCTTCTCGAAGCTGCCCAAATCCGGCGTCACGGTACGTTATTTTGCATCCCAATCAGACCCCTTCAGCTGTCAAACCTGCACGAAGAGCTTTGGCGATGCACCTAGCGACAGCGGCATTACCCTCTCTCCCTTCGCCCTGTCACGCTTAGACGAACCGATGGGGCCTCATCGTGCAAGCCCTTCATGCAGCGCGAACCAAACATCCCTATTTTTTATTTTCTCGGGACACATCTTCTGACGAACGCCAGATCCTCGCGCCGAGCGACCAGGCCTACACCAAGGGCCAGGGCTGGGACTCCGACAAGGACGGCATCCCCGTCGCGCTCCAGTACGGCATCATCAACGCCAAAATCGCCTTCGACGCCTTGTTCCCGGGCAACTCGTCCATCGAATCCACCCTGCTCACGGACGCGCGGTACTCCAATGTCACGGGCGGGCAGAGTGTGCTGGTGACCAAAGGGCCCAATGGCGAGGTGGTCGTGACGTCGGGGGTGGCCCAGCGCACGACGGCCGTCGAGACGGACATCGAATTCGATGGCGGATATGTTCAGATTATCGACAGCTTGATGGTCCCGCCGGCTCGCATTGAAAAGACTGCGCGCGATGCGTATACTGATCTGACGTCGTTCCTGGGGGCGCTGTACGCGACCGACCTGGTGACTGAGTTCGCCGAGACGCAGAATGTCACCATCTTTGCGCCGCGGAATGCCGCCTTTCAGCAGATTGCGGGCACCGTGTCCGCGATGAGCAAGGAAGATCTCCGCCGGGTGCTGCAATATCACATTGTGCCTTCGACAGTGTACGGCAAATCAGCCCTGGTGAGTGGAGCGAAACTTCAGACGGGGGTCAATGGGAGGAACCTCGGCGTGACGCTGTACAACAACGACATCTTCGTCGACTCGGCGCGCGTCATTCAGACGGACATCCTCATCGCCAACGGCGTCATCCAGATTCTTGACGCGGTGCTCAACGTCAACTCCAACAACACGACGCCCAACGTGACCGCAGTGACACAAGCGCCCGTCTTCACCGTCACAGGCAGCGCGGAAACAGGCACCGCGGCACCGACGCCATTCGTCTCCGCCCTCCCGTGCACCACGGACTGTCCTGTCACGGGCAGCGCCAGGGGTGGGGCCGGAGGGACGGTGACTGGAGGAGTCAGTCCCAGCTCGAGCACCGGAGGTGTGGCCGCGGCGCGATGCACTGGTGGCCTTGCCGCTGCAGGCGTGGGGTTGGGGTTGGCTGTGGGTGTGTTGGGGATGGGTGTCGTCGTCTGAGGCGGACGGGGTAACATCGGGGGCAGGGAAGAAAGATGTAATGTCGAGATGGTTCATGGGATAGTTCGGGCGAGAGGCTCAAGTCGACTATGCTGCTCACATGGCTGATCGATTGCTGGTGGTGGTGGTGGTGCTGGCAGATGCAAAAAGGAGGGCGGGGGGGCGAGGGCGGACTGTGTTTCTGCGTTGTGCGTGTGCCGCTGTGCCGCGGGAAGGGACCGAGAGCGGACGGAAGCTGAGATACCCGTGCATGATTTGAGAGCTGGCTTCGATGGTAGCCTTGTTTAGTTTTGTCGACTGTTGGTTTCTTTCCCCATTTGATCTCCATGATCTGCAGCCCTCTTTCGTGTTCGCTTCTGCGTTTGCTGATGTTGGGTGTGGTTCGGCTTCTGCTTCTCTCCCCCATTCTGTTGCGTATGGGAGATAGACTTAAGAAGTGACGAACGATCAGCAAACATCTTACTTGGCATCGCCAATCGAATTCTGCGCCTTATCGTACGACGCGACTAGAGTTTCGCACCAATAGCCCCCTTCTTCGAACTCTGGCGGCTTGGTGAGGGAGATTCACGCAGATGCAAAGTAAGGCTTCTCCCGCCGGGGGCGGGGCAAAGGGTTGGAGGTGAGGGAGCAGCGCGCGCAGAGTGTCCAGAGGGCGCGCGGAAACGGACAGCTGCCGCGGAGTTTGTTTACTGGTCTTGGGGTTTTACTGGCCTGGGCTGCGCTTCATGAGACTCGACTGAAATTTGACACCATCATCCGTGCACGCAGTGGTCGCGAGAGTCTCGGTCGGGAGATTCTCGTCAAGCTCAAAATGATCTTCTCGCTCGCTGCTCATCGCTGTTGATCAGCGTGCGATAGGGCTGTGAGATGGAGTCAGGCGATGCTGGGCCAAGTCAAACAGGGACCCAAGACATAGCCAACTCTGGCGCCGGGAGAGTCCGACACAGGGGGCTAGAAGCCAGAGACACGCGAGTCGTTCCTTGTAGCATGCTACACAAGATCTAGCAGCCCAGAGTCAGTCTCTGCGTTACTGGTGCGGAATGCGTTTCCTCCGGCAGATCTGCTACAGCAGGGAAAGGCTGCCAAGGCAGAGCCAAGGGGGAGGCAGCGAGAAAGCTTCACCGGCCGTCTGCTGGCTGTGTGATCTGATAGACTGCGGAGAGAGAGAGTGACATGAGAGAACAGACCAGAAGAGAAACATGACTGGAGAGTGGGACGAAAGTGTTCATGAGGTGATGGCTTGGGGCCAGAGTGCGGGGACAAATGGGCGACTCGACACGGAGAGGATGCTACGGTACGGTGACTCTGACTCTGGGGCCTCTCGCCCAGCCGGTAGATGGCCGGCGGAAGTATCACAATTAGATAAATCGTGTCTGGGAGATGTTGTGGGATGAGCCCTCTTCAAAATCACATTCTTCAGACACAATCCCCCGATTGCACCGAAACATCAACCCAATCAACCGCCAAGGCCATCTCGACGGGTCTCTCGGTCCCCAGATCAAGAGACCACCAAGAGGGCAGAGTCCACCGTACAGAGTGTACACTAGGGGCGGAGGCTAGGCTATTGACAGTGCCGTGTGTAGGGTCATCCAGCCTCGATTACCTAGCACTCAATGCAAGCCATGAGTCTCTGCACCCTAAACTGTCCCGCCGGTAGTTTAGTCTGGGGAGGATAAGACGCTAGGGGACAGGGCGGCCTTTTTATGCGACAGGGGTCTTCCCGGCTGAGCGTCCGAGTTTAAATCTGCAGCCGGCGCCGCCCAAGGATGCGCGGATGCTTATCTGAAGATGTGAGGGTTGTCGTGTTTCATGATGGCTTCATGATTTGGGAGCAAGCAACTCTGGCCGTAGCTGAGGTTATCGGCTGCCCGACAGACGACCACGCCCCCCCCCTTGGCGGTAGCAAGCACACCATACAGCCGCCAAGAAGAACGAGAGCGAGCGGGTCCGACATGGTGTTTTTGGGCTGGAGTTTGGACACTTCCGTGTCGGCTTCGAACCAGACGGGAAAGTATGAAGGAGGGACAATGCAGGTCATTAAAACCCCATCTACTGCTGTCAGGGCACATGACAGAGCGCTCTTTTAGAAGTCTTTCCCCCTCCCAGGCTTCGGCGAATTGTCCGTCAAAGGCCCCATATACTTTCCTTTCCTCTTTGATTTCCCTCGTTCCCGAGACTTCTTGAGCTGGCCTCGCGGATAGCTGTGCTATTCTTTCCTTTACTCTCCCTCTTTTCTCGAAGTTGTTTCGATTTTCAACAAGAACAAAGAAGCGGAGACATCACATTCGTCATTTTAGACGGGAGGAAAGATTCACACACGTACATACGCATACGAACATAGAGACCGGTCGCCGACAACATGAGATTTATCTGGTGGACGGTGGCGTACGCCGCTGCGGCGTTGGCGCGGCCACAAGCCCCGCCTGGGACTCCGACGAACTCGACCCCGACGAGCACGACGCCAACGCAGACACAGCCTCCTACCGGTGGTGCTGGAAACGGCAGCGGTGCCTGTGGACAGATCCAGCCTCAGATTCAGCAATTCCTCCAGGCCAGTCCTAAGGGTACGTGATCTCGTCTTCTGTTGGGTTTTGGTGTCATGATCTTGAGGGAGGATTAGGTGTGGGCGAGGAAAAGACTTTGAGCTATTCAACTCGCTTTTGATGTGCAAAGTAACTGACAATTCCCTCAATAGCGACACCGAAAGTTAATGCGCAAACCGCTTTTGACTGCCTTCAGTCTGTCCCGAACAAGCCTGGACCGGCCAAGGATCTCATCAAGAGCTTAAAGGCGTACGTCCAATGGCAGAGCACGCTATCCTGGCTCAAGAACCCTCCCGCGTCATACATGCTCCCGCCCACCGATATCGAGGGCGGTCTTTCAAAGATTGGCGAGAAGGCGGCTGCTGGAGGCTACAAGAGCGAGTACGACTTCCAGCTTGAGATTTTCCAGCTTTTCGCGTCTGCCCATGACGGTCACTTCGCATTCCGAGGCGACATCTTCAAGGGCTTCAGCTTCCGTAATACGCTCGCCAGCGACATTGTCTCAGTGTCTCGAGATGGTATCGAGGTGCCAAAACTGTATCACATGGGTAAGTTACCACCAGGCGGCTAAGGTGGTATTTTGCAGTTTGCTAATCCTTGCAGGACAACTCGACAACAACTCTTCAGCTCCCGCCATCATTAGGATCAACGGCCGCGATGCTGCTACTCTGCTCGAGGATCTGAACCTGAAGTTCAGCGGGTACCAGGACCCCGACTCTCAATGGAACGCGAACTTCAAGTCCTACGCCTTCAAGGAAGCGGTTCCTCTCATCGCCGCATCTCTTGCGTTCCAGGGTCCGAAGGTGACCATCACTTACGACAATGGTGAGGAGAAGTCTGAGGACAGCTTTGCACTCATTCGTGCCGGAGCAAACTTCACCAACGTGAACAATGGCGAGGACTTCTACAACAAGTTCTGCAACCCGGATGCCAACAAGACCCCTGCCAACGGCACCAAGCCCGACGCACCCAAAACCAGCTCGCCGCCGCCTCCGCCCAAACCGACCATTGAGGGCTACCCGTACCCTGTTGTACGTGACAGCGGTGCCAACACCACCTCCGGGTACTTCCTCAATGGTACTGGTTATGAGGATGTTGCTGTTCTCTCTGTGACATCCTTCGCGCCCCCGGATGCGATTGATGCCACTGAGTACCTCACCAACTTCCAGGACACTGTCGCCAAGTTCCTCGCCGAGAGCAAGAAGGCTGGAAAGAAGAGGCTCGTTGTTGATGTCGCTGCTAATGGTGGTGGTTTCGTTGTTGCTGGCTTTGAGCTGTTCGCCCAGGTTCGTACCACATTTCCTTGGAATCGTAAATCTCACTAACATCCCATCACAGCTGTTCCCGGAGGTCGACCGCTTCCAAGCCAACAACCTGCGTCTCTCAGACAGCATGAACATGATGTCTCGCCTGGCAAACGCCATTCCTGCCAACTTCACGCCAAGCAGTCCTGAGGAGAAGGGTGCCCTTGAGGCTCTTGCCAGCAGCGCTGTCATTACCAATTTGCTGCCCGGCCAGGTCTTCACTCCTGATGAGCAGGCCTTCACGACGGTTGACCAGATCCTGGCTCCCGTCTCTCTGAATGGCGATACCTTCACCGCCTACCAAGAGGCCCCGCTCAACCAGACTGACCCGTCATTCAACCTGACTGGTGTCGGTAACAAAGCCAACCCGCCCCCTCGCGTGTTTGCGCCCGAGAACGTCCTTCTGTTCACTGATGGAACTTGCGGCTCAACCTGCACCATCTTCTCTTACTTGATGATCCTTCAAATGGGTATCAAGACTACTGTCATCGGAGGACGTCCTCTGTCGGGCATCATGCAGTCCATCGCTGGTGTTGAGGGTGCCCAGGTCTTCTCCTTCAACGACCTTACCTCTGACGCGAAGGCTATCCTCGCTCTCGCTCCCAAGGACAAGAAGGAGGAAGTCATGAACAGCGACGTCGGCGAACTGGCCAAGGGCTACGCCATCAAGCGTGCCACCACCCCAAAGTCCGCCGGCGCTGTCAACGGCAAGAATGCCTTCTCCATGTCAGATGCCAAGACTCCCCTGCAGTTCTTGTGGGAGCCGGCCAACTGCCGCATCTTCTATACTAAGGAGATGCTCACCCAACCCGTGGTGGCGTGGAAGCGCGCCGTCGATGCCACATGGAACAACCCCACACAGTTCTGCGTCGCCAACAGCATCTACCCCGTCAACAAGACCACAACACTGGATCCGTTCTTCAAGCAGAGCCGCAATAACACCGGCATGCCGATGAGCGCGGCTTCTACGGATGCTGTATCCGTCTCTGGGCTGAGACTAGCACTCCTCATTGCGACTCTTACGGTTGCGTTGTTGAGCCTATAGATTTCCTGAGTAATGGAGATTTGGTTTTGGAAAATAGCGATTTTGAAAATAACAGCGTTGCATCAGAGACATGCCGTTTCAACGGTGAAACTCTCGCGAATGCTTCAGAAAAAAGGCGGGAGAGGTACTGAACCCAAACCACAGCTTCGGGCCCTCAGGAACCTGCTTTGTGGGGGGTCGGACAACCGAGTCGTGCCGGGAAGCCGGGAGCGGGATCCTTGAGAGTTGAGGGCTGGTGATGGGATGAAGGAGTGGGAGGGGTTTCTGCTTTGAGGCAATAAGCATTACTATTTTTTATACTTTCTATTGTCTACTTTCTACTACTTGATTCGGATATTCGGAAAGCCTATTTGGAGTTTAGTATGGAGGGGGGGCGTACTGGTTCGCCATAGATGACAACCCTAGGTAGTGGATGGGGACGGCTGGGTTGGTACAATGAATCGATTCTACCTCTAATGACTGATTGTTTACCTCCTAATGTGAATGGGTATCGCATGCAGATAACGACATTGAGCGCTTGCTCTAGCGAGGACGAGTCCTTCCGTGTAGAAAATCAAAGTTCGAAATCGCAGAGAATGTCTAGGATGGATTGACGATCTTCGGCCAGTGGAATTCCAATTACCTGATCTAGGTTTCCGATGATGAACGGTGTGGGATATTCAGCGTTCTATGACCAGGCACTCTGGACTTCCTTCTCGGACTACCACGAACCTTCCGGGGGAGATCCGATCAGAGATGGCAGGACGAGGACATCTCAGATGTCAGACGATATCGCGAATCTCCCATGGTACATTGTCTCAGGCGGTGCGATACCCATGCGGCGTTCGATAGGACTCGATACCCTGGGCCGAAGATCTTGCGCATTGCTAGACAGAGATATGACGATAATCACTACTTACCTATGATGGGCACCTGTAAGTGAAAACATGAAGAAGCCAAGCTCGCCGTCAACATTCGCATTGACAAGCAGAGGTATTTACCGACGTGGGCTGCACCAAAGGTTCGCTTATGAATTGGCGGCTCTGAAGAACATCGTGAGCTATGGTTCAAGTAATATTCAGGTAGTCGCGCCCGTTATTAACTGTATTTTTACAGCGGTCCGCCGCAGTCTTCTATAGAATTTCTTCTGCGACAGAATGATCCGCATCCCAATTGACGATCGCTCGACCGCTTCCCCGCCGACCAGGACCGAAGCCGGCCGGTGCCCCGCCCGACGTTCCGCCCGGTGCTGAGGAAGTTTAGTCATCCTATGCTACCTAGAGATGTTCTAGAAATGGCATAGACTGGCCTGGCGTCTTCAAAGATCTCACAAACATCCCAAGAAGTCACCCATAATCTTTTCTTCGATTATACCAGAGACACAAGATACATCCTCGGCGGCTGTCGAACCCAGCTTGCCCCGCACTATCTTTCATACCCCGCGCTCACCATGACTTCAACGTCTGCTACAGGTGTTGAGTCGGTCTTCCGCTCGCTCATTCAGCACCTGGATGAGCAAGACTGGGATGAAGTTGAACGCAGTGTCCAGCCCATTATCGACTACAATGGCCAGTCCATGTCCGCGACGGTATTCTTCGCCTGCGAGAGTAATTCCCTCTCGCCAGGCATGAAATTGCACAGAAAGCTAGACACGATCATTGTCGACAACAGCAGCAACGCTGTTGCTGCGCGCTACATCAACATTGCCGGCTCACCCGATTCCGCGCCCAAGTTTCAAGAGATAATCTTCGCATCGTTCGTCGAGAATCGTTTGGCAAGATGGCAATCTCTTCGAGACGAAGCCGGCTCCGAGTCCCAGCATTCTACAGTCCCTAGAACCCCAACTCTTACCAGAGACCTCTCTTCTAAACATGATGAACTGGATTTGAAAGAGCTGTACAAGGCCTACATCACCAGCATCAACGAGAAGACGATGGAGCGTGACTTTGAACGCTTTTGTCAGCCTGAGTTGCAACATAACGGCCGTAGGCTGACAATTACTGAGTACATCCCTCTCATCAGCGATAGCCAGGACGCTATTCAAAACCTGCACTTCTATATCGAGGAGTTACTTGTCGATGAGGAGACGCAGCAGATTGCGGCACGGCTGGAGTTCACTGGGATCCCAGTCCGTGAATGGGGAGGAGCGAAGCCCAATGGGAATTCGGTCAAGTTTCACGAGAACGTCATGTACCAGTTGCATGAAGGCAAGATCGCGCGTGTTTGGTCGGTCATTGAGTTAAACGTCTATCTACAGCAGTTGAGCTGATGAATCAACAATATTTCGCTGTATTCCTATACGGCCAGGAACAGAGCAATGTTGATGATACCAGAATAGAAGGAACGGTTTCTACATTATCCGACTTTCTTCCTCCAACTCAGACAGGTGCCATTTGTTCCGGCACGACCCGAGAAACGTGACTGAAAGCACTTGCGACGACACATCAAATTGGATGCAGGTCCATTTGGAAGCGGGCCTGTGACAAAGAGTCTGCTATCCAATATCCAATGATGTCAGAAGCCAAGCTTCAGTGAGCAACATTCAATCCACTGGCCCTTGCATCAACGCGAACTTCTCGCGGCGCAAAGCGTTCGGCATGTGGCTGGCCAAGAGCTCTATCGCTGATCAAATCGAAGCGGGCCAACCCGATTTCAACGCTATTCATCCGCTGCGGGGTTGAGACATGGATGGCGATGTCGAGACCGAGCAGCATGAGCCGAAGGTGCCATCGACCATCCGCGATGCCTGCCGTGCTGTTCGATTCAACGCAAGGAACAGGTAAAGTTGGATGCGCACATGGGCAGAGTCCCCACGCGTCTTTGGGCGGCAAACTGAAGATGACCCGATATTCTTCCTCGATGCGCTCGAATGAGAGCCCTCCATCCGTCCCTCGGAATCCGGTGGTGACGCAGTGGATCCGGGGGATATCCCGGCTTCAAGACCGGATGCTCCCTTGGTTTCTCCAACTTCCCCTCATTTTCCGTCTCCTCATCTGAGCTGTTCCTGGTTTCTCCAGCTTTCCCCACATTGACAGGAAGAAATTGGGACCAAAAGTCCGCCTTTGTTGACGCGACCGAGCTTCGACATCACCACTTCGCCCGGCCGATGTAACAGTATTTCTCTGTGTGAGCTTTTCCTCCATCCAATCCCGACGTCTCTACCGACCGTACCCCTGCTGCAGGTTCATGAACACGCGAAAGGTCAACCGAGCCGACCGCGCACTCCGCAATGCCAAGCTTTCCTTGAGCTCTCCATCTCGGGACTGAAGCCACCGACATGCGACGCTCACGATATTGTTTCTCCCGTCTGGGCGGACAAACAACTGCGGAGTGTGACATGGGTTAGAGGGATGCGGGGTGAACATCTTCCAAATGAGCCGACACGCTCGCGAAATGAGCGCCGTCACGTCTCTCGGCCCCAAATGCTTGGGTCTGCCGGTCGCATTGAATGGGACAGTTCAACTGGTATCCATTGTGAGTCCGGTGATTCGAGCGGGGGATGAGCTCATTGTTGGTCACCGTGGTCGACGCTGGTATAAAACCATCGCCTGTCCCTGACAGCGGCTAATCGCCTTGGGCCTGGTTCGACACCTTCGCGTCATTGCACCCTCAATCGCAAGCAATCGGGAAGCAAAATGGTGTCGCTGAAGTCGGCCATTCTGGCCGCTACCTACGCCGTTTCGGCTGCTGCTGTCGACATCACCGTCAAGGCCACCGGCGGCAACGCTACTAGTGGTCACCAGTATGGATTCCTTCACGAGGTTTGTACCCTGTTTCCTGCTACCTCACTGATACACGTAGCTTACTGAGTATTTCCTAGGATATCAACAACTCAGGTGATGGCGGTATCTACGCCGAGTTGGTCCGCAACCGCGCTTTCCAGTACAGCGACAGATTCCCTGTCTCCCTGGACGGTTGGCATGCTATCAACGGCGCTGTGCTCACCCTGAAGAATTTGAGCGAGCCCCTCTCCGCCGCCCTCCCTGTCTCCGTCAACGTCGCCGGCGGCTCCGGCTCCGGCTCGATCGGTCTCGAGAATGATGGCTACTGGGGCATGGACGTCAGACAACAGAAGTACACCGGCTCCTTCTGGGTGAAGGGTGCCTACGACGGTGTCTTCACCGCCTCCCTCAAGTCGGCTCTCAACAACGACGTCTTCGGCTCCGTCGAGATCGAGTCCAAGTCCACCGCCGAAGAATGGGTTGAGCACGCTGTCGAGCTCACTCCCAGCAAGGATGCCCCCAACAGCAACAACACCTTCGCCATCACCTTTGACCCCGCGGGCGCTGCCGACGGCTCGCTGGACTTCAACATGATCAGCTTATTCCCTCCCACGTACAAGGACCGCAAGAACGGTCTGCGTGTCGACATTGCCGAGGCTCTTGCTGAGCTCCACCCTAGCCTGCTCCGCTTCCCTGGCGGAAACATGCTCGAGGGCATTGACAACAAGACCTACTGGGACTGGAAGGACACCCTTGGCCCTCTGAAGGACCGTCCTGGTTTCCAGGGTGTCTGGAACTACCAGCAGACTCACGGCCTGGGTCTCATGGAGTACCTCGAGTGGGCTGAAGACATGGGCCTGACTGTTGTCATCGGTGTCTGGGCCGGCCTCGCTCTCAATGGCGATGTTACCCCTAAGGAGGATCTCCAGCCCTTCATTGACGATGCCCTCAACCAGATTGAGTTCATCCGCGGCCCGGTCGACTCTACCTGGGGAGCCAAGCGTGCTGAGCTTGGCCACCCCGAGCCGTTCGACTTGCAGATGGTCGAGATCGGCAACGAGGACTGGCTCGCTGGCTACCCCGGTGGCTGGACATCCTACAAGGAGTACCGCTTCCCCATGTTCATGGAAGCCATCAAGGCCAAGTACCCCGACATCACCGTCATCTCCTCCGGCGCCACCACCGACGGCGATGGCTTCGACATCCCCGCCCCCGGCATCGGTGACTACCACCCCTACCGTACTCCAGATGCCCTCGTCGAGGAGTTCGACCGCTTCGACAACGATATTGGCCACATTGTTGGTGAAGTCGCCGCCACCCACCCCAATGGCGGCACCGGCTGGGACGGCGACCTGATGCCCTTCCCCTGGTGGATCGGCACCGTCGGCGAGGCCGTCTCTCTCATAGGCTACGAGCGCAATGCCGACCGCGTTCCGGGGACCTTCTATGCCCCCGTCCTCCGCAACATGAACCGCTGGCAGTGGGCCGTCACCATTGTCCAGTTCGCCGCCGACCCCAAGTTGACCACCCGCTCCACCAGCTGGTACGTCTGGGAGATGTTCGCCGGCCACCCTCTCTCGCACACCCTCGAGGCCTCTGCCGACTTCGGCCCCGTCTACTACGTTGCTGGCAAGAACGAGGCCAAGGGCAACTTCATCTGGAAGGGCGCTGCCTACAACACTACCAACAGCGAGGACGTGCCCGTCACCGTCAAATTCGAGGGTGTTGAGGCTGGCACTAAGGCGTCTCTGACAGTGTTGACTAACCCCAGCGGAGACCCGTTCGCGTACAACGACCCTCACTCTGACGTGAACATTGTCGACACGCAGACTCTGGTCCTGACTGCGAATGAGGATGGTGCGTTCAACTTCACGCTTCCCGAGTTGAGTGTGGCTGTGTTAGATACGGATGTTGCTGCCGAGGCCAAGATACTGAGGGGTATTGAGATGCCGTTTATCGCCTGAGCGGTTGGAAAGACTGGCCATAAAAGCATCGTAGTCTGCTGAATAAAATCAATGTTTCTTCCACTCAGATCGCCGAGACTTGGTAAAATGCTGCGCATCATTGTGGGTCCACGAAAGACGGGAAACTATGCAGCCTGACGGAAACGGAGCCTCTGTGCCATTGTGTTACATTAACGTAGTCGCCAGAGTTTGGAATTCTCTGGCCATTTACGAGGCCCAGTTTATGCTTTTGCAAAGCCATATCGTTTCTGCTTACTCTTGAACCCCGCAGCACTTAAGACCTCTGCTTTCCTAAGCCCTTTTCCCTCTTTGATGTCTGAATCCTTGTGATGATCTCGCACTATCTGCGTCGTTTATTATTTTTTAAGATAATTTAAAAATCTATATCATAGGAACTATGCTTAGATGGCATAGTGAGACTTGCTTAAAGCCCTTGATAATTGTTGTGGGTGGCCTTCTATAGTGCTAGACTTATTGCGCTGTTCTGCTACTGGATAATAGCATCTATAACTATGATAATATTTGCTTCCCTCGCCCCCTATCTTAGCAACGCCTTTATTTCACATAGCTAAAATGTGTGAACTATGATGATAATGACGAAATGGCGCAAGATGAAAATACTCGAATCGACCACATTGATGCTGGTTGTCCGGTCCGCAATGCGAGATGATTATCTCAGATTATCATTGAAACTCTTGTGTTAGCGCAGCAAGACCATACTAATCTCGTTTTGATAGTGCCGACGAATTAGGATTTACCCCGCCACCTTGCAACGCCATCCATAATTGCAGATACGAAAGCTTCTATTCCATACTCCCTTCTCGAAGCATTCGGATCCTCGATATCACCCCAGTGTTACGACCCGTTATGCAAGGATAACAGTTGACCGACCCACCTGAGCGTCGGGCGGCTAAGACAGGACATTTGTACTGCAGGATCATGGGAACAACAGGGACTCACTCGGAAACGGAAGAACTATGGTATAAGTCACGTGACGATAAGATAAGGGAATGATTAGTGGAGCACAAAAAGGAACGCTTAGTGATCAGTTAGCCCTGCTAACTGATTGCGATCACCTTATACACCTAGGTGATCACTCAGAAGTAGATAAATAAGCACTATTTAGAACTTGTATATAGTATGACCTGAGCCTGGCTTAAGGTCAGACTTCTATAGCTCTTCAGCAATTAACTTTGTAAACATCTTCAGATACTTTCAGCTTACCTTCACTGCGAATTACTTGTTGAGTCTAAGACTGATCACCTTAGCCTCTGAAGACCTGATCTACTACAGCCTACAACCTATAACCCAGACCACAACCTAGTGTACTGTTGTAACGTGTTAATCCCCAGCTTCTATTAGCAGACCCTACTGTTAGATAGCTGACTATAACACTTTAATTGCTCCTATTCAGTAAGTTGACTATTAACACCTACTAAACAGTACAGAATGTCTTCCCGCGCCTCTGTTAAGTCTCCTACCCCCAGATCCTCATACACCTCCGGGAAACAAGCTCCTAAGAGCCTGGAGCAAGAACTTGGAGACCAGAAAATGAAGGACGACTTGGATAGCGAAGATGACACCAAAGAGCTTAAATGATAGCTCAACAAAACTAATAAGGACTTCAAGGAAATGCGCGACATATTCAACTAGAATGCTACTGCCCTCAAAGAACTTCAGGAACAAGCGCGCAAGACCTAAGAACTGGAGAAAGAAGTCAACACCCTCTGAGCTGCCGCTAATGTTATTTCTGCTCCAGTCGAAGGATGAGAACACCTTAAACTCAACACCCCTTCTACCTTTAATAGAACCCTAGGGCAACTTAAGGGACACCTGGTTCAGGTATAAACCTACTAAGCCTTCTATATTAACACCTTTTAGAACAACACCAAACGCGTTATGTATGCAGCCACCTTCCTTTAAGGATGAGCCCTCGCCTGGTTTGAGCCCCTGCAACAGGAGTAGCTTGATAACCTAGTTGAGAAATACAGCGAAGAAGTGAAGAATATTTTCTTTAGCTTTGCAGGCTACGTCAGAGCCCTAGAATCTCTCTTCCTCAACCCTGATAAGCAAAGACAGACTGAGCGAGACCTATCCCACCTACGACAAACCAAGTCCGCCACGCTCTACGCCGCGGAATTCAGAAGGTTGGCCGCCAGACTCCACATAACCAATGAAAGCAAGGTCTTCGCCTTCTACCAAGGACTTAAGGACGAAGTCAAGGACGAAATAGCCAAACTAGAGACACCTCCCAGCTTCCTCGCCTATGTTGAACATGCTATTAAGATCGATAACTGCTTCTATGAGCGACGAAAGGAACGAGGGGAGAAGCGATAAAACCCAAACTCTGGACGTAAGTACTAGTGGCAACCCTAACAGAGGTTTATTAATCAATGGAACGACAACAGACCCTGTAACAACTAGAACAGCACCCACTAAAGCACTGCCTATAGGCAACATAGCGGACCTATGGACCTCAGTATGGCCAATAAGGACGATAAGAAGCCTTGGAACCCTAAGTGTTATAACTATAATAAGCAAGGATATATCGCTAGAGACTGCTGTCAACCTAAGAAGCAGAAATAGCAACCTATCCATAAACGATCTAAGCAAGTTAGCATAATAAACAAAATCCCTTATAAGTCTATGTTATGGACTGGATGCTATAATAACGACTGCTTCACGCACTAAAGCGACAAAGAAGCCTTAGGATACTACCTATGCGACCTAGATTGTGGACGTATAGGTTATGACATAACTATCTTAGAAACTAAGAAAAAGACACTTGCTATAGCCTATAGAAGCAACAGCAAGATAGCTTGAAAGACTGTAGAACAGCTTGACGAAATGCTATGAATCCAATAACTGGTGCCTGCCAGCTCATCCACAGCACCTTGGTTAACACGTAAATAAGAACTAGAAGAATAAATTAAAGAAGAATCTGATGAAGAATTGGATCACTAATATGACCCTATGGAAAGACAGCGATTGCTTGACCTCATGAGTAATTAGACTTTTGGAGAAGGAGAAAGTTCACTATATGACTTGGATGAACCTCGTGACGTTGCCTGCTAACGTGCTCAGGCAGAGATCGCCTATGGGTTCACCCCTAGTGTGGATGACATTAGCTCTGAAGAGGAATCTAATAACAAGGAAGAAACCTAACAGCTCCTTTAATACCAGATAATTAATATAACCTATAATAAATAATAATAGTACTTCTATAGGATACCTGCTAACATAAGAGATTAGGATTACACCCCAGAACTCTACACAGAAGATTACCTAGCCTTAAGGAGCGATCACTGAAACCACTAAACCCTCTTCTGGCCTCAATGCTTCTTTAATAAGTGCAAGGAACACCTTAGAGATAAACATGAATATTAGTTCTACCCCAGAAGATAGGATGAGCATCCTATCTGGAATGTCTATATGATTTCCACTATAGTTAGATGGATGATAATCATATTTGATAACAATCTAGCAACCTTCAGCCTAAGCCTGCAATACCTTATATGATATCAGCATAACGACACTATAAAGTGGGAAGAATGCTGAAAGGATGAATGCCTTATATATGTAACTCAAAAGGCAAAAGCCTTCTAACTCTTGCAAGAAGGATCAAGCCCTCCGAGGCTCCGATTCCAGGAAAACCGCCTCACGAAGGCACGAAGGGAAGGAAAACACATCACCTACCCAGAACAGCTAAAGCAGTCAAAAAACTAGACTCACCTACCGACGAAGGACCAAGACAGGCAAGAACAACAAGGTCTATTTACCTAATACCTATAGACCAGAAGACTTATCTACAACTGAGAGTAACAATTAATAGCAAAGAAGCTACTGCAGTAGTTGACAGCGGATCAGAAGCAAACTTCATATCACTAAGAATAGTGAACTAACTAGGGATATAATAGGAGATAAAGCAACACCCCTATCAGCTTAGTAACGTGGAAGGAGAATAAGTCTAGTATGAAGGTGGAACTATTAAACATAAGACTGCGCCCCTTAAGATGTGTTATTGGAATTGAAAAGAATAACTCTAACTTGACATTATAGATATTAGAGCATACAACATTATACTAGGAATCCCCTAGTTAAAAGAAAACAACCTACAGATAGATTAGAGAACAGGCTAACTCTAATAGGACGATAAAGACCTAGTTACTGAGCAGCCCTGCAGAATCCAGGCCTCAAACGCGTCTAAACAATATATAGCAAAACGCTATATATGCTTCCTCAAGATGAAGGAAAGCAGGTCATAACTAATAACAACTAAGGACCCTAATGATAAAGAGGATCTAATTCTGTCTATCCCAGAAGAATATTAAATCTATAATAAGCTCTTCGCTGAAGAATTAGAAACTGGACTACTAGAACATACTAGTTATAATCATAAGATACTCCTCAAGGAAGGGAAGGAGCCCTAATTCAACAAAATCTATAGGCTTAATCTAACAGAAATAGAGGTACTTAATAAGTACCTCAATAAAAACCTTAAGAAAGGTTACATCAGAGAATCAACATCACCAGCAGGAAGTCCAATCCTATTCATACCTAAAAAGAATAGAAAACTACAACTATGCGTCAACTATTACATACTTAATAAGATAACAATAAAAAACCAATACCTGTTACTACTTATCAACGAATTATAACAACTCTTATATAGAGCGAACTAGTTTACAGCTTTAGACCTCAAGGGAGCCTACAACCTGATCAGAATGAGGGAAGGAGAAGAATGGAAAACCGCCTTTCGAACTCACAAAGGATATTTCGAGTACCTCATCATGCCCTTTAGTCTCACCAACGCACCCACCACATTCCAGAACATAATCAACTAAGTTCTGCGAGAATTTATGGATATCTTTATAGTCATCTACCTCAACAACATCCTCATCTTCTCACCTACGCTTGAACAACATAAGGAACATATACACCTCATCTTAAAAGCACTCTAAGACGCTAAACTCCTAGTCAAACCAGAGAAAAGCAAATTCCACGCATAAGAAGTCAAATACCTCAGATTCACTATCACCCCTAGACACATCTATATATCTAAAGATAAAGTTAAGTTAATCTAAGAATAACCTACACCACAAAATCTAAAAGAAGTATAGAGTTTCCTCAGACTAGTCAACTTCTACTGAAAATTTATTAAGTACTACAGTAAGATCAACACGCTACTTACAGACCTTAGTCGTAAGAACTAACCATTCAAATGGAAAGAAACCTAGGAAACTGCTTTCCAGAAAATCAAGGACTGCATCACTTGCAAAGCAGCCCTAATGATTCTAAATCCCTAAAATCAATTTGAAGTTGAAACAGATGCCTCAGATTTCGCCCTTGGAGCACAACTATCATAATAAGACTCAGAAGGAAAACTACACCCCTATGACTTCTTCTCACGAAAGCTCCACAGGCCCAAACTCAACTACCAGATCCACGACAAAGAACTTATGGCAATCATTGAAGCCTTCAAGGAATAGAGACCAGAACTCTCAGGAACCATTCATAAAGTACTTATGTATATGGATCATAAGAACTTAGCCCACTTCACCACATCGAAGGTGCTCAACAAACGATAAATTAGATAGTCAGAATTCCTATCAGAATTTAACTTCCGAATCATCTATCGAAAAGGATCAGAGAACGGCAGGGCTGATGCCCTTAGCTGACGACTGGATTACGATATCCCCATACCAGAAGAAACCCAGGTGATCCTCAAAACCAGTGGAAATAGAGACCTAGTGCTAGTAAGTAAGCTCCTGATGATAGCAGGATAATCTAAACCTAGCTTGACTACTGAATTAGATGACGAACCCATTATGGAATTTCATGCACTCCCAGCATATGGTCACCAAGGAATCATGAAGACCTGGAAGCGATTATGATAACAGTATGGAGAAAAGGTTACTAGAGAACGTGTGGCAAAAGCGATTAAGGACTGTGAGGTCTGCCTTGAAAGCAAACCCGCTCGACATCAGCCTTATGGTATGCTACAACCTTTGCCTGTACTGCAAACCGCCTGGCACTCCATATCACTCAACTTTATTGTCAAACTACTGAAGTCTTGAGAACCCCTTATAGGAATCCACTACAACAGCATCCTCATTATTATGGACAGACTTATAAAGTATGCCTACTTCATCCCATATAAGGAATCAAGTAATGCTGAAGAATTTGCTTACACTTTCCTCAAAAACATTATCGCTAACCACAGCGTGCCTAAGGAAATTATGTCAGATAGAGACAAGATCTTCACTTCCAAGTTCTGGAAGTTAATCACATCCTAACTTAGCATTAAGTAAGCAATATCTTCTGCATTTCACCTATAAACTGATGGACAAACGGAAAGAATCAACTAGATTCTTAAAACCTACCTCCACGCCTATATTAACTACAACTAAGACAATTAGGTGGTACTACTACTAATAGCCTAATTCGCCTATAACAGCGCAGTAGGAGAAAGCACCAAGGAATCCCCCTTCTACCTCAACTATGGATTTGAGCTAACCGCCTATGGAGAACTGCGAACAGGCCTAGCTGCATTAAAAGCTATCGCCTCAGTACAACAAATCAAAGATATCCAAGACAACGCAAGAAAGGAACTCAAATTCATACGCTAACGAATAACACATTTCAGCAACTAACGAAGGATTGAGGGACCAACCTTAAAAGAGGGAGATAGCGCCTATCTTATACAGCAAAACATCAAAACAAAACAGCCAAACGACAAACTAAACTTCAAAAAACTTAGACCCTTCAAAATCTCACAAGTTATTTCACTAGTTAACTACAAACTTAAACTCCTAGAGACCATAAAATGCCACCTAGTATTTCACGTCTCACTCCTTAAACTAGCCCCACGAGGATCATAAACAAACAACCTTATCATCGTAGAAGACAACAAGCCAGAGTATGAAGTCGAACGGATTATCAACCATATATAAGAACCACAAGGAATTCAATACCTCATTAAGTGGAAAGGATATAGACATGAAGATAACACATAGGAACCAGCTAAGAACCTTACTAATGCGATAAACAAACTGATAACCTACTGGCAATAACATTAAGAACGAGAAACCACGCTAGCACCTATCATATTAGCCCAGAAGAATACTGGATACAAACAAATTAGACACCCTCATAAGCACGTCAGACCACTAACAGAAGCAGACAGACCGCGACAAGGAAAGCTATTCATCCGGCTAGGGATACTAGAAACCAACTAAGACTCCCCTAACAAAAAGTTTGGAGTACCTGGATTCCAGTCACCTAGAACGGCATCTAAGTCTATCGCCCTAAAACCACCTATAGACTATACCTCTGATATGGAAGACGCTACTAGCTCCTCCTCTGTGACCTCCCAACCTTTTCGGAACACCATCCTTTTCTGTTTACGCAAGCGATCCAACCGCGCCATGGACTCGTCCAACTCGGCCTGCGCAGCACGCAAAGCAGCAGCCTTCCTCCTTAACACCTCCTCTTCAGCCACTTCAGCATCCTCCAAACGGGCAGCTTCATCTAACAAACGATCCACTGCAAAAAGGGTCAGCTAAAGACGCAACCACAAGGAAAAACGAGAAACCTATAAGCACAAATAGCATCCGCCGCAGCATCACAAGACCTCCCTAAGCAAGTGTATTCACCACAAACTTCACCCCTAGGAAGCAGTTTACAGCGCTTCCCAGAAGAATAACAGTACGAGCAAGGCATATCAACAACAAAACTAAACTCAGCGATACGTAGCGCACAGTTGCAACAACGAAGAGTAGAGGCAGAATTCGATTTCTGAACGCAACCTAACATAGTGTCAGCATCATAGGTAAATCAGGAAGCACAATTAACAGATCCCCAACCTGGGACTAACAACCTACTTATATTAGGTCTTAAGGGCAAGACCTTTAGAGAGGGGACCTAATATTACAACCCGTTATGCAAGGATAACAGTTAACCAACCCACCTAAGTGTCAGGCGGCTAGGACAGGACATTTATACTGCAGGATCACAGGAATAACAGGGACTCACTCAGAAACAGAAGAACTATAGTATAAGTCACATGACAATAAGATAAGGGAATGATCAGTGGAGCACAGAAAGAAACGCTCAGTGATTAGTTAGCTCTGCTAACTGATTGCGATCACCTTATACACTTAGGTGATCACTTAGAAGTGGACAAATAGCACTGTTCAGAACTTGTATATAGTATGACCTGAGCCTAGCTTAAGGTTAGACTTCTATAGCTCTTTAGTAATCAACTTTGTAAACATCTTTGGATACTTTCAGCTCACCTTCACTGCGAATTACTTGTTGAGTCTAAGACTGATCACCTTAGCCTCTGAAAGACCTGATCTACTACAGTCTACAACCTACAACCCAGACCACAACCCCAGTATACTGTTACTACGTGTTAATCCCCAGCTTCTGTTAGCAGACCCTACTGTCGGATAGCTGACCGTAACACAAAGGTCGTCTCAGGGGAACGACTTCTACGTCGACATACACCCATTGGATCTTAAATCCCTCAAGGTCCGGAAAAAGTCAACCGTAAGGAAATTTTGCCAAGTGCAATCCCGGACGCGAAGCCAGGTCGGCGAAACCTTCAAGCGGAGAGGCTCCCCCGAGTGCCCCTTCCCCCCCTCCTTCTGCGGCCTTCTGCTGCCCCTATATGGGCTACAGAGGTAGGCAAGAGACAGATAGGTGGGAAGTTGCGACTGTAGCAATCGACGAATAGAAGATGGACCTCAACGCCCAATATGCAGCCAAGACCTCTAGCACGCATCCTTTGACAGTTACTTAAAAGAAGGTTCCCTTCTTTTACACTCCAGCTTGATTGTCAATCCAGGAAGGTCAAGGCGCTCCGCTTGGATACTGGATTATTCAGCCATTCCCACAGTCCCACGGTTGATTTCTCCCTCTTCCGACTTTGTCCCACTCTGACAATGTCACAACATCATCTTGCGTCTTTTGCCTAATTACCGAACGTACAAACACTATCGGCAAACTCTTTCACAAACCGACATTAATCCAGAATAACAACCAAGCCTTTTGGAGTTCCTCAGAGATTGGACACCTCTCGCATTGTTCGGCAAACACTTCGCCTGCTGTCATGTCGCTCTCAAATACCGAGAACACCCCCCCAAAACCAGGAGACTAGGATTATCTCCCACTGGAGCTCCGATGGAACATCTTGGAAGAACTTGCTCCTCACACGTCTGGACAGTTTATCCACGCTTCTGTATTCAAGGAATGGCGAGCAGCGATGGCGAAAGACAAATTTCGACGACTCTAGCTGCCGGTATCCTGTCTAGAGGACTTGAACAGAATGGTCAACCCGGAGCAAAGGAAATTAGTCAGGCATGTTTGGCTCAATATCGAGCTGGCCACCTACACGTGTCAAAACAGTAAGAATACTCGACGAGGAGGATGAAAAAGGGGTTGTGCTGAACAAGTACCGGAATATTATATACCTAAGTAATGATGCTAGTTACCAAGACCCGTCTCAAACAGTTTATAATACCTGTCCCTCTTCTGCACAAGCTGAGAATGCGTGCCGTACTCTACAATCCGTCCCTTTTCGACAACATAGATAACGTCGGCGTTTTGAATGGTGCTCAGGCGGTGGGCAATCACGATGGTCGTGCAGCCAGCCGCCGCTCCCGCCAGCGCTTCTTGGATCAGCAACTCGGACGTGGAATCGATGGCCGAAGTGGCCTCATCGAGGACAAGAAGGACAGGCTTCCTGACCAGGGCTCGGGCGATGGCGAGGCGTTGTTTCTGCCCGCCGCTCAACTGGCTACCTCGACTGCCGACCACCGTGTTGAAACCATCCGGCAGAGAGTTGACAAAGTCCAGGATGTTGGCCTTTCTACACGCCTCCTCGATCTCGGCATCGGTGATGTCTGTCCGTCGACATCCCGCCACAAGATTCATCCTGATCGATCCCTGCAGCAGGGTCGGTTCTTGGCTCACGAGCCCGATCAAACTGCGGTATTCGGCCACGTTCAGCGAAGCGATGGGCCGGCCGTCTAAGAGAATGGATCCTTCTGTGGGATCGTAGAAGCGTTGGAGCAGCGAGACGATGGTGCTTTTCCCCGACCCTGTGTGCCCCACGAGTGCGATCGTTGCCCCTGCCGGCACCGTCAAAGAGACATTCCTCAACGCCGAATGCCGTGCTTGGCCGGGATAAGCAAACGATACATCGCGAAACTCCACGCGGCCCAGCGGCTTCTCGATCCTCTCCCCGTCTGCGGATTCCGGATCTATGGCGGACCGGCGCTCAAGGAGACCTTGAAGACCAGCCGCGGACCTTTGCGCCTTGGCGAGGTCGGGGGTGAACGAGAAGACGATGCCGGCGGAGTAGGCGCTCGTGATGATGGACGAGTAGACCACGACGAAGGCCAGAAGCGAGTACTCGCCATTCACGATCAGCATACCCCCGTACCAGAATCCCAGGGCCATGCAGGCGATGACGCCGGCTCGGGCAAAGGCGAGAACCGCAGAGGCCTGCAACGCCGCCTTGAAGCCGTCCCTCCGCGACAGGGCGAGCGTCCGCCTGTACTCGTCCAGCACCTTTACTTCCATCGTGAGAGACGCCACGGTCTGGATGGCCCCAATCATCTCCCCGGCATAGGCAGCCGATGCCCGGGTGTGCATCTCGTTCCGCCGCTCGAATTCCCCAACCGCCCAGACACCGGCGAATCCGCTCCCGATGAGCACAGGCGTGATGGACCAACACACAAGCGCCAGCTTCCACCCGAAAGCGAGGCCGACCGCCAAGGACGAGACCAACGTCGCCACGGCAATGAGGATCAGGCCGAGCGTGCCGCCGCTGATACCCGCTAGGTCGGCCGCCTCAGTGGACAGGAAGCTGGCCAAGGCCGGACCCGAGTGCGCCGCGTTGTCGAAGAAGGCCATCTCCTGGCGCAGGACGTGTGCCATCGCGAGACTGCGAGCGCGGTGGATCAGATGCTCCGAGCAGTACGCGAACACGGATCCTTGGATGCTGAAGGCGATCATCATGACGAAGGCGAGGACGAAGAACATCCAGGCCCAGAAGGCCGAGTCGGACAGTATCTGCGGCGTGGTATCGGCGTCCAGGGGTCGCGCGATGGCCACGACGGCTTTGCCGAAGAGGATGGCTGATGCTGGCTCCTCAAGACCGGCGATGATGGAGAAGACGAGACCGAGGACGATGTACTTCCACTCTTTTGCGTTGAGCTGCGTGACGAACTTGGCCACAGACCAGAGAGAGTACGGCGCCGAAGTCTTTTCGGCGGTGGAGTCGGAAGACAGCGAAGGCGACGATGCGTCAAAAGTCTCCTTTGTCTCGGCAGATTCGTCCTTCTCTGATGGCAGCTCGCGTGTGACACTCGAAGTATCGTGCTCAAGCTCCGCTTCTTCTGCACTCTCGGAGCCCCCTGACAGTCTCTGGGCCTCCACCAGATGAAAGTACGCGCCTCGAATGGACATCAGTTCCGAGTCAGTGCCCTCTTCCGCCACCGCTCCGCTCTTCAACACCACAATCTTGTCGGCCTCGCGAATGGTGGAAAGCCGGTGTGCGATGATGATCGTGGTCCTGGTGTCACTTGAAACCGCCAGGGCTCGCTGCACCAATGCTTCGGTCTCGGCATCCAATGCCGATGTCGCCTCGTCCAGGATCAATACCTTGGGATCGGCAACGAGAGCCCTGGCTATGGCCACCCGCTGTTTCTGGCCGCCTGAGAGTTTGGATCCGCCGGCTCCGACGCGGGTTGCATACCCGGCAGGGAGGGCTTGGATGAAGTCGTGCGCTCCGGCGGATGCTGCTGCCTCCTCGACCCTCCTCCGTTGCTCGTCCGCGGATAAGTGATCAAGCCGAGTTCCGACGAAACCCTGGCTGATGTTCTCGTAGATGGACGCGTCGAAAAGCACCGGCTCCTGGCTGACCAGTCGTATCCGGGATCGAAGCCACCTTACATTCAACGATTCGATGGGCGTGCCGTCTAGGAGGATCTCACCCGCTACGGGCTCGTAGAATCGAAGGATCAGTTTGGCGATGGAACTTTTTCCGGACCCAGAGGAGCCGACGACGGCGGTACTCTTCCCGCTGGGGAACATGATGTTGAGATCATGTGCCACGACCACCTCCGGCCGAGATGGATAAACGTGCTTCACGTTCCGGAATGCGATGTTCCCCTCAACGCTGACATCGTCGGGCTTGGCTCCTTGATCACCTAGTGAGTCAATGGGCGACTTTCGGTTGAGGATTTTGCAAACCCTCCTGGTTGCCGCCATTGCCGACGTGAACTTCTCGGCGTTCTGGGCGACGCCCAAGACGCAAAACGCCGCGCTCTTGGTGACAAGCGTGATGGCCACGACCGCCATGAAGGATGTCTCGGCGTCGACCATGAACCGGGCGCCCTGCCAAAAGGCCAGCGCCACGTTGAAATACCCAGTGGCCACAACAACGGCAAGAAGCACACCCATGAGGGTTTTGAGCGTGAAATCCGCCTGCCTCGCCACATCGAGGCATTCGACATAGGTATCCAGGATCTGCTTCTGCAGTCCCAACGCCGTAGTGCTCCGAATCGAGGTCAACGCTTCTTCCGCCAGCGTGCTGCCGGTAGACTGGGCCTCACTAGAACGTCCGGAAAAGCGGCTCGAGACCAGCTTGCCGATGTAGAGGAGGGCCAGCGCCAGAAAGAATGACCACGTCAGTATGAGGGCCAGTTTCCAGAACATGACGAGACTGACGACGTAGGTGCCTACGAGGGTGCCCAAGGCGCTCAGGGTGACGGAGAGCTTCTGGGACAGAGCCTCTTGGATGAGGTTCATATCGACGCTCAGCTGCGTGACCAAGTGTCCGGTGCCGATGTCGTCGAAGACGGCCATGTTCTGCCGCAGCGCCGCGTCCATGTAGCGGACCTTGAGGCGCCGCGTGATGTTTGATCCGACATATGAGAATCCCGCCGTGGAGATGAACCAGGCGAAGAGAGACCCGACGGCGATGTAGATGAAGTAGAGAGAGTATTGTGTGATCAAGACCCGGCTCGCCTGGGTGTCGGCTGTCGGCCCTTCGTTGTCGACGCCAGCCAGGACGGAGGACAGGCGACCAAATACGATCTGTGTGTAGGCAAGTTTTAGCAAGACGAGCATCAAGAGTCAACCTCCTTTGCATAGCTTGAGTTCAAATCATACCGGAGGAACGGGAATAATGGCCCCCGCGGCAAGAGCAAAGACGGTGCTGATGCCTGCGACAATAAGATCGCCTTTGGACGCGTATAGAAGCAACGAGAGCAGATGTGTCTCCTCATCTTGTGAAAAATGCAGTTGGCGGTCGATGATCTCTCGCTCAACTTCTTGGAGTTCGTGCTTAACAACATCAACAAGACTGGCCGAGTTGCCGTCAGGAACGGGTTCAATTATTTCAGTCATTGTAAATTAGGTCGATGTCCATTGGTGGGAAGTTTCGTTGATGTCGAGGAAGTAAAAAGACGCGACGCGAGACTGACAAGATGGCGGCGAAACAGGCGGTAAAGGACGGGAACTATCGGTTTGAATTCTGCAAGAGCTGATCAAGCAATCAACCTTGGTCTCTTTGTCAGCAGCTGAGGATGGAATCGAGGCTCGGCGGGAAGTGAAGTGCTGTTGGCCGAGTCGAGACATTAGGGCCTGGTCAGATTGCCAGGGGTGTTTGGCCGCCAGTCAGTCGGGACGCGAGATAAGTCCAAATGTGCGTAAAATAATCTAATAATCTAATTCATTGACCGCCACGGAGCAAGCCCCACGTGATCTATGTCCGAACAGCGCTGCTTCTAGCATCGGATGCTTTGCTGCCAGCTTGGAATCCTTCCTTTCCGCCTTGATGACTCTTAGAATCCTTTCCGAGCGGCGCAGCCCGCAGTCATCAGTACACACCCACCCATCCCATGTAGAGTACCGACATGTGTGGATCTTGAACTGGGTACTCCCTCGTCCATGTCTTACATCCTAGTCACACCCCACAGCTGTCCCCGGGGGTACGGTGATCTTGATCAGGCCAAGGACTTGGGTCAGACGGGCCGACACCGACACCCCCACCCCCATCAAATGCGAGGGAATTTCGGATAGAAGCATATGCAGGAAACGAGATGCGACTGAATAAAAACACCAGACCTAAAAGTCGTCAGCGTTGCAGCAAGGCAGCAAGGCCTCTTCAGGATTTTCGCCTCGCCTACCCTTGCCACGGCATGATACCTAATCAAGACGAATGTGACTACCTACTATGTCTCGAAAAATATACCCATTAACCGGTGCTCCTGGAGACTTCGATTCCAACGAACTCCGGTTTTCGGAACCGGGTTTTGTCAGGGTCTCGTCCATCCCCAGGGCAAGGACAGCTGAAAACCGTGGTTTTACCCGTATTCGAGCCCTCTCAAGGTTCTGCTCTCCCAAGACATCATACCACTACATGACATCAAAGGTGTACAACACGCTCACACACGCTCACACACACAGCTGGCTTCAAGTCATCCCCGCAAGATGCCACAGTCGGACAGCATCAGTACTCGGAACGCCGCCCACCTCGGTGGAACTGAGGAATTCGACGCAATCGTCGCAGGCAATAGAGGTGTGCGAGGTGGTCTCGTCCCGAGTCGTCGACTCTCCTGCTAACACGAGGCGCAGTCTTTTTTCGTTGCCATTGGAAGCTGAACAGCCAACCCAAGGCTGTCGAAGACCCGGATGACAACAGGTCTCTCCAACCACCATGCCGGACTCTTGACCTGATTCTCGTCGCAATATCTGTCATGCCTCAGTATGGCAAAGGGGCTTCGAGTCTTTCCAGTTCCGCAGGCGACGACAACCGCGGACTCGGTGGATTTCTTTGGGGCCCGCATGACGCCGTCGACTCGGCGGCCAGGCGCTTCGTCCGAGCTGCCGTGGACAGAAATATCGCACAGTACGCCTCCTCGATCACGGCCGTGAAACTTCTACTTCCGACGGTAGACGGCTACGCCCTCCGCAATGACCTTGTCCAGAGACGGCTCTTGACCTGCGACCTCGTCGAGGAGGCGGCCGACTTCACTTCAACAGGAAAAGAGATCCACGCGTTCGACTTCGAAGAGGGCACTCGCGTCATTCCGAGGGCATTGGATGGCGCAGTGGGTGCCATGCTGCAGAAACAACTGCCGAGTATGCAACTTCAGCTCGTGGAGTACACCTTGTCCCTCCTAGAAGCCGAGGTCACAGGAAGACTCTCATTTCCCTGGATCAGTCACTCGCCGCTTCCCAAGTTCCGACTGGCTGTCGTGGAGGCCAGACCCAACGAGATGGTGGCCGCGACTGCGGGTATGGGCATGTACCGCGCCGCTCGCGCCTTGGGAATCGAACTCATCATCTTGGAAAGGGATCACGAATGGGCCCGGAAGTTGGCCGCCGAGGGCGGTGGTGTCGAGTTCGTTCCCTGCGACCTGACGCAAGACGACGGGCTGCCTGATCGCATCGTCGAGGCCCTCTCGCACAGCCGACAGCCGGTGGATGGCATCACCACGTTCAACGACTATTACACCCACATGACCGCCTTGGTGGCCGAGAAGATGGGACTGCCCACGAACCCCTCGCAATCCATCCATCTTTGTCGTGACAAGGCGAAGATGCGCCAGGCGGTATGTCCGGACACGCAAGTCCTCTCCGTGCAAGGGCTCGCGGACTTGAGGCAGAAGCTTTCCGGTTTGAAGACTCCGCTGCAGTACCCCTTGATCGTGAAGCCCGCCATCGGATGTGCGTCCGAGGGAGTGACGAGGGTGTCGTCGGAAGCAGACCTCTTTATGGCGGTGGACCGAATCGAGCAGAAGTTCCCCGGGACCAGCTCCCTCCTAGAGCCGTACGCTTCCGGGCCGGAGGTGGACGTGAACCTGGTGTTTCTCGACGGGAAGCTCATCTGGGGTGAGGTCGTCGACGATTTCCCCACCTCGGCCGAGGTCGACGAGATTGCCGATTCCAACGCGTCCGGGGTCCCGAACAGGGGAGCTGGACCTCAAACTCCATCATCGTCCATTTCCTTCGCCGAAACTTCCGATATCCTGCCATCGATCCTGCCGAGTGACGAAGTGGACCTCTTGAAGCGTGATTTGGCCGAGAAGCTGAAGAGACTGGGAATCCGCAACGGGATATTCCACCTCGAGGCGCGGGTCGAGAACAGCAAGGCGCGATTTGCCATGACGGACCGAGGTGTCGAGGTCGTACCTCGAGACGACAGCACCTCGACCGGTAACGAGCCAGGACCCAGCGTGTTTCTCATCGAGATCAACGCCAGGATCCCCGGCCATCAGGAATCGTACTCGGTGGAGTACACCTACGGCATCGACTACTATGCCTTGCAGCTCCTGGCAGCTCTGGCTCCGCCCGGAGAGGGGGAATCGGCACACGATGTGGTGAAGACGCACATCCGGGCCTTGTCTCGGCCTCTGCAACCAAGCAGCCAGTTTCCGACGCACATTGTGTTCTCGGCAGCAACACGCGGAGGCACGTTCTTGGGCGCCGATGCGCTCCCCGCGTCCCTGGCGAGGTGGATCACAAACTCCAAGGTGTACAAGAACGTCGGAGACGTGATCGGGAATCCGTCCGTGGAGGGCAAGTGGCCGTTCTTGGCGTACTTTGGTGTAACTGGGAGGTTGGCTGGACGTGATGGAAGGGAACAGGCTCGAGGAGTGGGGGAACTCGTCAGGGAAACCTTCACATGTTCAGTAGAATAATGAAAGCGCGATAGGATGAGCCAAGCAAGTCACAACAGCTCATGTGACAATGTCATACACAGCCACATTTCGGAATAGAGATCAGGGTTAGGGCTATTTCCGAACTTGCACTTTCCATTTCCACCTCCACATGCACATACCCGGGAACTAAGACGCGCCAACATCCAAAGAGCCGACATCCCAGCCCATGGTCCACCCAGACCCATGATATCATTCATCACAATGGTGACCCTCATCCGCAGCGTGACCGTGACCGCCCTCTGGCCTCCCAGGAGAAGCGTTCATGTTGTCCGTCAGCAACTGCGCCGCTTCTCCAACAAGTTCGAGCTCTACGCGAACGCGCCAATCCCCGCCAACAAGCGCAGGTTCGTGCCCGACTCGGGCTTCTATCCAAAGGGATTCTCCGTCGCCAGCATCAGTGCCGGCATCAACAGCACGAAGAGAACCCGGCCGGATTTGACTATGGTCAAGTCCGACGTGCCGTCTTGCGGGGCGGCGGTTTTCACTCGGAATAAATTCCCCGCCGCTTCTGTCACGGCGTCGCGGAAACACCTCTCGGCGACCAAGGGGAACGGACTTAGAGGCGTCATCGCGAACGCCGGGTGTGCGAACCTGTTCACTGGCCAGGCCGGGCTGGACGATGCCGCAGCCATGATGAATACGGCCAACGAGCTGTTGGTGTCACCATCTTCTGCCACCGTAGCTGTTGGAGAGACACCGCCTTCCGTGATAGTCATGCATACTGGTAAGGGGGGTGAGAGGTGAGACCTGGTTCGTCATGTCTTTAGGACGATACGATGCTTATTAGCTCCAGGCTTCCTATGGATAAGGTCCTCCAAAGCATCCGACACCTCCCCGAGCGGATGGGAAATTCACATCAGCATTGGCTGGGAGCTGCTGAGGCGATATGCACCACTGACACCTTCCCGAAGCTCGCCTCTCGACAGTTCGAATTGCCCTCCAACCCGGGTATCATCTACTCCATGGCCGGGATCACCAAGGGCGCCGGCATGATTCACCCCAACATGGCCACGACGCTGGGCATCATCTGCACGGATGCTCCCATCGTGGCTTCGGACCTACAGGCACTCCTCGCGGACGCCACAGACAAGACGTACAACTGCATCTCCATCGAGGGAGACACGTCGACCAACGACATGGTCGCCATCTTCGCGAACGGTGCCGCGGGCGGGAAGACGATCGGCCAAGACGCGGAACGCTCGACGGAGGCGGCGACCCGGGACGATTTCCGCGCCTTCAAGCAGGCCCTGGACGAGCTCATGACGGAGATGGCGAAGCTGGTCGTGCGAGACGCCGAGGGAGCGACCAAATTCATCACGATCCGCGTCCGGGGCGCGTGGTCGCCCGCCCGCGCCAGGCGCGTCGCCGGCGCCGTGGCCCGTTCCGTCCTGGTCAAGACGGGCGTCACGGCCGGCGACCTGAAGAACTGGGGCGGGACCGTCCTGGCAGCGGTCGGATCCTCGCTGCTCGACGTTCCCGGGCCCCGGGACCACGAGTTCGGAGACGGCCCTGATCCCGAGGCGCTGCGGGTAGATGAGAGCCGAGCCATCGTCCCGGAGCGCGTTTCGCTGAGCGTGTTGCCCGTCGGGCGTCTGGCGGACACGGAGAGGCCGGTGGTCGTGCTCCGGAGGGGCATGCCGATGGACGTGGACGCGTCGGCGGCCAGGGCTCTGCTTGAGCATGAAGATATTGAAGCGCTCATTGATATGGACGATGTCGATTTGGATGACGAGAAGGATGGAATGACGTCTCACAAACAGAAATATGAGGCAGTTTACTGGACATCAAATCTGACGCAGGACTTTGTCGCTGTGAACGGTGGATAGACAAACACAGGGCACGCTTCATAGATTTATATTTACTACATAACCATACTTCTCCATCGCGTTCTAGATCATTCAAGCACACTTGAAATGGGGACACAAGTGATCAGGCACGCCTGTGTACCTGGGCCCGATAGAGCGAGCGAAGACCGCCCTCGCTGATAGCCGTGCGTCCATGCAGGGTAGTCTTGTTCTCAAACACGAGGAACTCATTCACGTTCCAACGGTGCTGATACATATACCTCGGCTGCAGCAGATAGCGCTCCAAGTCGACCAGGAGCGCGTCCGAGTCCACCTCGACCCCGGGAACCGTGCTGACGGCCTTCATGGCCCAGCTGCGCTCGATGCCGGCTGGGAAGGGCAGACACAAGCGCAGCGACGCCTCCCCGTCCTCGCCGACCTGCAACGGCGGCACTCGGATCCCCTGCTCCGACGAGGCCGTCGGGTAGTGGCCCTGCTCCTGGATGTGGTACTCGAAAGTCACCTTGCTCAGCCTCTCGCGCAGGTCCGACGGCATCTCCTTGCCCGCGCGCACCTGGTCGACGATAAAGGTCTCGCCGGAGCCGGGATCGTCGGAGAACTCGGCCGCGTACAGCATGATCAGGTCCGGGTACTGGCCGATGAGGATGCCGTCCGTGTGCAGGGGCAGGGGGCCGCGACCGAGCACGACGTTGCCCTTGTCGTGCGTGGCGTTCAGCTTCATCAGGTCGCTGGAGCCCGTCTTCCACTTGTGCTGGACCGGGTCGCCGAGGCAGTGGACGAGGGATTTGAACAGCTCCTCGTTGAGGGGCAGGTTCTTGACGAGCACGAAGCCGGCGCCCTTGAGGCTCTCCAGAAGTGTCTCGGAAAGCTTGCCGAGGGCCTCCTCCGAGGCGGTACCGTCCCAGTGGAGCAAGCGTCCGGCGCCGGACGGTGTCATGGGCGTGTGCTGACGAAGGTGGTCAACCTTGGGTGCCAGGTTGGTAACGCTAGCGAGAGGGCCGTCTTCCAGGACGCGGGATGCGATGGCTCGGAAGCACTCGTCGTAGGCCTGGATCTTCAGCTCACGACTGCCAAAAGTCGCGTCGAGCCCGCCCTGCAGACCGCCTCCGAGGTGGATGCCGATCTTTTTGCGCCAAGCGGTTGTCATGGGCACATACGGCTCCATGGCGGCACGGAAGAAGGCCTTCTCACGACCTCCGCGGATCTTGCAGGCCGGGTGGATGTCCAGAGCGGACAGAACGACATCCTTGTGCCAGTAAGGGTGCGACAGCCTTTTGCCGTACGTGTGCGCGACGAAGTCGGTGAACTCGTTGCTGTTGCGCGAGCAGTCGACGCCGTCGATGATGTCCTTGATCAAGGCGTCGACATCATCAGCACCGGACGAGGGAGGCAGGCCGAGATTCACTAAGTCGCTGCCGTAACCCGTCAGGATGTGTTTTTCCTTGATGATGCCGCTGCGGAGCATGGCTGTAATACTAATGGCGATGTCGACGCGCTCGTTCTCGGAGTGGCCCATGGCGCGGATGGACTCGGGGACGGCGGCGAGCAGCTCCTCGGCCGAGAAGTCGACGCACACGTGCGGGATCCCGAGGAAGTCGCAGAGCTCTTTGGCCTCGCTGTGCTCGTTGCCCCAGGGGGTGCCGGCACTGTAGGCCGTCACTTTGAGGCCGGACAGGACGGCGAAGGCGGTCACGGCACCCGAGTCGATGCCGCCGGAAAGGAGGGTGGCGACGGAGCCGTCTCCGTTCTGGGTCATCTGGGAGACGGCCCCTTGCAGGGCCGAGACGAAACTGGAGCCGGCAAGGGCAAAGTCCCGGATCTGCGGGCTCAAGGCAGCCAAGATGGGGTCGCGGAACTGTTCGGTCGAGAGCTTCCATCGACCGCCTTGAGCATCGCCGCTTCCGGTCTTGCGCAGCTCGATGCTCGAGTTGCTCGGGACCTTTGATACGCCGATGAAGGCGGTGGTCTCGTCCCGGTAGATGACGGACGGATTCGTCAACCCGGCGTGCATGCCCCACTGCGAGCGGGCAAGGTGCAGCGTGAATGCGTCGGTGCCGATAGCCCAAGCTCCCGTGGTGGTGTTGCGTGTCGCGTAAAGTGGTCGATCACTCATGGCACCCGCTCTGGCGCGAAGGATGTCGCCGCGGGACTCGATGAACGTGTCCCACTCATCATGGGCCGAGGGTGAAGCACCATCATCTCCGTCGAGCCAAGTGTACGACCCGGAAGTCAAAGCATGTCCCTGTCCGTAGACGTGTATGCCGGAGGCCGTGACGGTTTGAAGGGTTTTTTCAAGGGATGAGATGGTCGTGTTGGCGAACAGGACCCACGAAGGCGACGCCTCTTCTTTCCGAACCTGAACATGATTCTGGCTCTTCTTGATGATGGTTTTCATGTTCTTCTGAGCATCACCGGCGGCAAACGCACCACGGTGGGTGCGCTTGGCCGACTCTCCGAGGTCCACCAGGTCCTTGCAGAACTTGGCGTTGATGTACGGACGAGTTCCGCGAACGGCCGAGGGCGCCCACGAGCTGATGGTGCGAGCCCTCTCCAGCGCGCGGGCGACCAGCTGCTTGGCCGGGACGACCTCGTGCAGCAGGCCGTCACGCAGCGCCGCCGGCGCATCCCACTTCTCGGACGTGAACAACATCTTCTGCATGACGGAGCGGCCCACGGTAGCCTCGAGCATCAGCCCGCCAAAGTTGCACGCGATGCCCATGCGGAACTCGGGCATGACGAGCTGGCACGTGTCGGCGCCGATGCGGTAGTCGCAGCAGAGAGCGATCTGGAGGCCCAATCCGATGGCGTAGCCGTCCATGGCTGCGACGACGGGCTTGGAGATGCCGGCGACGGTGGTGTAGAGGTGGGTGAAGTCGTCGATCCAGGCGTCGACCTCGTCGCCTCCGGTGAAGTGGGAGGTCTCGTGGAAGTCGCCACCAGCGCTGAAGGAGCGGCCCTCGCCACCGGTCAGCACGATGCAGCCGACTTCTTCATCGTCGGCCAGCTTCTTGGTGAGGGCCGTCAACTCGCGCATCTTGGGCCGGCTGAAGGGGTTCTGGCGGTTGCCCTTGGAGAACTCCACCAAGGCGGTCCCGGACGAGATATGGACCACGAAGTGATCCGAGGAGTCGTCGCCGGCGACGGGAGACGAACTATTCTTAAGAGAACCATTGGTAAGAGAACCGTTCCTTAGAGAACCGTTCGTCAGAGAACCATTCGTCAGAGAACCATTCGTCAGAGACCCAGGCATTGTGATTATGTGGTGATGCCAGGGGGCAGGCTTTGGAATCTAGGTACGTGTCCTGCCTTGGATAGGCTATATAAGATTGGCTTGAGATGTGAAATGTGAAGTATGAAGTGTGAAGTGTGAAGTGCGCACCAAATTAGAAAAGTAAAAGCAGAGTGATGAGATGCAACCTGTGACAGTCGGCTTGCACAACCTCATCACATTATAGATGATTTATTTTCTTTATATACAGGAGTCTACAGCCTACTGTGGTTGCGGGCCAAAGTAAAACATCCCAGCCGTATACCCATGGCTTGAGCTGCCCCCGTAGGCACATAGTACTTCTCGCTGTTGATGGTGTTGAGTAATATTCCACACTGCAGTTATTCAATGTCAGCTATCTGTGGGCCGCATTCTCCATCCATGGATGATACAAGTGTCGGGGGTTAAACTTACCCATCATAAGAAGTACAGTGTAGCTGACGTGAGACTGCGGACGCTGGAATCCTTCCGCGAAAGTTTCGGCGCGGCTCCGGGTGGTGGGGACCCACCCGGCCATGTACGGCCCCCGGCACACCATGTTAACCAATAGCCGCAGGGTATTTCTCAGCGTCTGTCTAACTACTTACCTAAGGTACATTAGTAACCGCCCAGGGCAGTACCTACACTAAAATAACCCCCACGAACGGATCCATGCACACCAACGTTCGTTAGGGATTCGATCCGCAGTATCTACCTAGGTAAGGTACGGATACCTGACCGAGGGCACGTGGGGTGGACCTTGCTCCACATTGCCTCGTTAAGGTAAGGTAGTCTCAGCTGGTACCTAGATACTCAAGGTACGTACTCCGACCTTAGCTCTCCACCCCCCCCCACACACCTCGGGTCCATATCTACAAGTAAGATATGGTGCTTTTCAGCCTCGTCTAGCCTCCTAGTAGTAATCATCCATCCTGTTAATGGAACTTGTGCGCCTGCTGATGGGATTGTGATCCTTGCTGTCTTTGATCCTGTCATCTTCCGTACGTAGTAATCAATAGGTCGGACATGACTCATTGGAAGGCAAGGGATTTGGGCCTTTATTCGCGCGGTTAGTGGGTCAACATTCGGTTTTGTTTTCGCATTTTGCCGCTGCTGGTGGCAGAGTCTCTAGACATATGCAAGTGGCTGGGTCATCAAGACGGAAAGGAATCTCGACCAAGGAAATGTGGAGGATTGATGGCGGAGACTGGGGGCCGTTCAGGCAGGAAGGACTTCAGTGTTCTGCCTGGACCTTGCGGGTCCTGCGGCAGGACCCGGAAAGCCTTTTCGGTCCGACTGGCTTATCCGTACCTACACTACTTACCTAGGGACTACCTTAGTGCTCCCGGCGGGGCCGGCTCGGGCCTTGTCAGCCAAGTCTGCGTGGAAGGCTTATGTGACTGCGTCATGCCATTAGACGAACTATCCGTACACCAACGCTGTAAAGCTTGATTGGGTTGCATGCATGTCGATATCGACCCCGATGATTGCATACCTCTTAATTGTATATACATGGTCTACATGACAACTTAGAAGCTTGGTTCTGACGACAAGTTCGAGGTGGCATTATGAGGTCTTGTTGGTGATGTGTGTTTTGCAACCGATGGTCTGTTTGAACACTGTCTACCTAGTCTACCTTGACACATTCTACCCAACACATACAACAGCCCTTACCGGCCCTCCCAAGATCACCACGACCATGATGGCAAAATCCGTCTCTGACGTAGATGGCCGGGACCGCATATGGGAGCAGAACTCATCAGTGCCGCAAGGGGTCGAGGGTCGCATGGATGTCATGATATCGAAGGTAGTCGCCGCACAGCCAGACGCCCCGGCCGTTTGTGCCTGGGATGGTGATCTGTCCTACCGGGAACTCGATGAGTTGGCCTCGCGACTCGCCGTCCGGCTTCAATCTCTCGGCACCGGACCCGGCGACATCGTGCCGCTGTGCTTCGAGAAGTCGCAGTGGACGGTCGTTTCCGTCGTCGCCGTCGTCAAGACCGGAGCGGCTTTCCTCCTGCTGGACCCTCTGTTGCCCACGGATCGTCTCAGAGTCATCATCCAGCAATGCGAGTCCAACCTGATCCTCACGTCGCTCTCCCACGGCGCCATGGGTGAGCAGCTTCAACTCCCGGTGACCGTCGTCACGGTCGGTCACTCTCTTCGCCAGGAACCCCTACCTCGACCGCCGTCGTCACCCCTGGACGAGCATCCGAAGCTCAAGCCACCAACACTGTGCCCCGAGTCCCTGCTGTACGTCGTCTTCACCTCCGGCAGCACCGGGATGCCCAAGGGATGCATGCTATCCCACGGAAACCTGTGCTCGGCCATGCACTACCAGAACGAATCGCTGGGCTTCCGTCCCGCCTCGAGAGTCTTCGACTTCGCCTCCTACAGCTTCGACGTGGCCGTGCACAACCTCTTCGCGACGCTGACCACGGGGGCCTGCCTGTGCATCCCCAGCGACGCCGACCGGAAAGACAGCCTTGAGGGCTCCATGGCGCGCATGGGCGCCACGCTCGCCAACCTGACCCCGACCGTGGCCCGCCTCCTCAACCCCGACGCGCTGCCCGCGCTGGAGACGTTGCTCCTCCTGGGCGAGCAGGTGACGGACCTGGAAACCACGCTCTGGTGCGGGAAAGCCCAGGTCGTCAACTCCTACGGCCCGGCAGAGTGCACCCCGATCAGCACGGCCAACTGCGCCGCCTCGACCGTGACCGGGCTCCGTCACAGCGGCAGAGGCATCGGCTCCGTCGCGTGGATTGTCGACCCCGCGGACCACGACGTGCTGTTGCCGTGGGGCGAGACCGGCGAGCTGCTGATCGAAGGGCCCATCGTCGGCCAGGGCTATCTTCACGATCCGAAGAAGACGGCCGACGTCTTCGTCCGAGACCCGGCTTGGCTGGTCCGTGGCGGACCGGGCGTTCCCGGACGGACCGGCAGGCTGTACAAGACGGGGGATCTCGCGCATTATGACGCCGACGGAAACGTCGTCGTCACCGGCCGGAAAGACACCCAGGTCAAGATCCGCGGGAACCGGATCGAACTCGGCGAGGTCGAGCATCACGTGTCGGCCTGCATGCCGGACGTGACGCGAGTCGTGGCGGAGGCCATCCTGCCGGCCGGTGCGGAAGCCGGTCACCTCCTGGCCGTCTTCTTGCAGACGGACGACCATCAGACGGACGGCATCAGGCTCGTGCACTTGGAGGACGAGGTGGCGTCCGGGCTCGCGAGGCATCTACCGCCCTACATGATCCCCACGCTCTTCTTCGCCATGCCCCAGATACCGCTCACCCTGACCGGGAAGACCAACCGGAAACTCCTGCGCGAGATGGGCTCGTCTTTCTCCATGGATCGAATTGCTTCGCAAACGGGGGGGCGCGAACGAGCCCGGAGGGCGCCCCGGACCGAGACGGAACGCACCTTGCAAACTCTCTGGGCTCGCGTCCTCGGCATCGACGGCGACTCCATCGGCCTGGACGACAACTTCTTTCGTCTCGGTGCCGACTCCATCACCGCTATGAAACTCGTCGCCGAGGCGCGAAAAGTCGACGTCCAAATATCCGTTGCGGATATCTTTCAGCACCCGGTGCTCTCTGGACTCGCCGTGCTCACGGCCTCTGCGAAGCCGCGCAACGAGACCGATCGCAACGGTGTGGAGGATCAACATCATCCGTCGACAAATGGCGCTCTCGACGTCATCTCTCCAGGAGAGCTGGATCACCGAGGTCCCCTGGGTCCGGAGGACATCATGGAGATACTGCCGCTTTCCGATATGCAGGAATCGCTGGCCGTGGAGGGTCTGTCCGACGCCCTGCAACTTGTCGACTACTTCTACCTCGACCTCCCCCCGTCAATCGACCTGGCCAAGCTCGAGAATAGCTGCCGTGGCCTCCTGGAGGCGTTTCCCGTTCTCCGGGCGTACTTCCTCCCTTCCGCCGAAAAGCATTGGATGGTCATCCCCCGCACCGTCGACCTGATTTTCCGCATCATCGAAGCCGAGTCCGACCCGGACACCGCCCTCGCAAAATTCTGTCTCGATGACATTGCCACATTCGGCCGCCATCAGACCATCGTGGGCTTCTTCGTGCTCCGCAAGGCGGGGTCGGCCAACCGCCTCGTGCTGCGGATTTCCCACGCGCAGTACGACGGGATATCGATCGGGGTCATCTTCAACGCCCTGATCCTCTCTTTCCAGGGGACGCCAATCGCGCCGGAGCCCACCAACTTCGCGGATTACATGGCTCACGTCGCCCGCACGCGTGACTCGGCAGTCGCATACTGGCGCGGTGTTCTGGAAGGGTCGTCGACCTCCCCGGCCGGCACATCTCACGAGAACGACGGCCTGCGAGTCCGGCCCGGGGCGCCGCAGGGCGTCGGGGCCCAGTCTTTCCGCGTCGAGAGGGAGGTAGCCACGCCGAAACCTCTCGCAGGCATCACCCCGGCCTCCTACATGAGCGCCGCCTGGGCCGTGTTCCTGTCCCGGTTACAAGACGGCGACGGAGAGGTCGTCTTCGGGCGGCTGGTGAGCGGGCGCAACGCGGCGATGCCGGGACTGGAGACGACGGTGGGCTGCTGCGTCAACGTCGTGCCCGTACGGGTCGACACCGGGTCTGCATCGATCGGAGAGGTGGCGTCCGCCATCCAGGAGGAGTTCATCTCCATGGGCGACGCGGACTCTCTGGGGTTCAAGGAGGTTGTGGAGAACTGCGGCGCCGAGTTCTTCTCCTGCACGCAGCACCAGAACGTGGAGGACGAGGTCTCCCTGACGGTGGAGGAAGGGTTCACGAGCACGCTGCGCCGGTTCGAGAATCCGCGACGGCTGCCGTATTTCCTGTACGTGATTTCGTTCCCGCGCGGGGAGAAGACGGAGTTGCAGATTTTTGCTCATACGGGCATGTTGTCGGTCGAGAGGGCGGAAGAGCTGCTGGGGACATTCTGTTTGTTTGTGGAGGGGCTGTCCTAGCGTATGCTTCAACCCAGAAGTCGAGAGAATCAAGAATCATGAATCATGAATTTCATCACATTTGCTCTGTTCAAGCCTAGCGTTTCCGGAAATTTCTGTGTTCAAACTGACTCGGAGACAACTTTCGACCTCTTCTGAAGGACCGGAATATACTGTGTGTATGATGGGGATTTGCTCATATTTCATGGTCTGGATGAATTCGGCTTGCGGTTGAACCGGATGCCGTTGTAAACAATCTATCAAGTCTACTTATGGACAGATGTGCCTCAAATAGAGACCGTTCTATGATGTGCGCGCCTCCAGGTCATCGCAGAACTCGTGTGGTCAAAAAACCTCAAGCTACTCGTCTACTCAGCCTTCAGGCCTTTGTTCGATACCTTCCTCAAACCAAGGGCCCCAAGCACGCAAGTCAGGGCCGCCGCGCCAAACATGGCCCAGAAGCTGGCCCTGTACCCCTTCAACAAATCGTCCTTCGAGTAGTCTTCGCTGTCGTTCCCAGCATGATGACCGGACTGGGAACTCTGCGACACGGTGGAGGAGATGACGCCGACCACGGCCAAGCCGACGGCGGTGCCGAACTGGGAGAAGGTGTTGAAGACGGCGCTGGCGAGGGCTTGGGTCCCCTCGGGGAAGGTGCTGGTGATGATCAAGGCAGAGACGACGAACAAGGCTTTGTGACGGGGGTGCTTTTGTCAGTTCAAAGGATCGTTGACGGAGGCCAAGGTCGTGAAGACTTACTATCACCCGAAAGCGGAGACAAAAGCATGGCCCAGAACGAGGCATACCAGTATGACCAGCCCGGGTCAACCAGCGCCATCACCAGAGGTGAGATGGCGGACAGGAGACAAGTCGAAAGCACGATCCAGTATACCGGCACCCGGTGGAGCATCACGCCCAGCGCGACGCTGAAGATGATGCCAATAACGACATTTGGGATGAAACGGAGCGAAGTCTGCAGCGCGGAGAGGTCTTGCACATTCTGGAAGCTGAGTTGGGCGTGGGTATCATCAGCGATCGTCATCACGGGGGATTAAGGGAAAGAAGGTGAAGATTGGTGGGTCTGCAGGGGATCTCGTGTGGATGAGAAGGGCACGGGAACTCACAAAAGGCTGAAGACGTATTCCAGACTCTGGATCATGGCCCAGGTCAGGAAGACCATGCCACAGATGGACGAGAAGGCGGCCGTCTTCCAAAGGGAGTTGGGTATCAAGGCAGGCTTGCCGAGCATCTCCTGGCGCCACATCCACCACACAAAGGCGGGGACGAGAGCGCCGGCGATGGAGAGCAGCACGATCTGGGTGGGTTCTCGTACCCGTTGACCATCGTCCGAGACGATACTATGTTCATGGGTCAAAGACGGATACTACAGCGTAGACAGGTGGGAAGGGTCGACTCACGCCAAGACGTAGGAGAACATGCCCAGGCAGGCACTCGCGACGACGGCACCGGCCCAGTCGATACGGAGCAAGATCTTGTCCCACGTGAACGGCCTGACCCCGTCCTTGGGGTGCTTGGACATGCCGAAAAGCGCAGAGAGAAAGACGACGAAGGCGACGCAGGCGCCCAGGTACCAGCCGTACCTCCAGCCGATGGAGTCGACAAAGAAACCGCCGAGGAAGAGACCGACTGAGTATCCCGTGGGCTGACCGGCGCCCACCAAGGCGAAGCCGAGGTTGCGACGTTTGCCGACGGGGAAGTACAGGGTGAGCAGGCTCATGGCGGTGGGCAGCAACATGGAGGCGGCGATTCCCTGCACGCCGCGGAAGGCGATGAGCTGGGTCGGTGTGTTGCTCAGGCCGCTGCCGAGGACGGATCCCACCAGCAGCAGGCATCCCGCGAGGAAGATGATGCGGCTGCCGACGACATCGGCCACGGTGCCGACGATGAGCAGAGAGCATCCACCCGTCAGACTAAATGGATGGTCAGGGGTTAGCAAGTTGGAAGTACGGGGCGCAAGGGGTGAGTCAAACCCGTAAATAGAGGCCGGCCTAATGAATCGGGGGTGGTCAGCAGCCGAGTCCGATGCCGTGGAGCAGTAAGTTGAGCGACTCAGATGGACAACTTACCAAAGCAACAGGCCAGATGGGATGGCAAGGTCTTTGGCCATTTTCGGAAGTGCCACGACGAGAAACCCGGTAGTCAGGCTGCTCGTCAACGTGATGCCGGCTAATGTAGCCATGATTATAGCTGCCGCAGTGATGGAGAGGTCTTGGCCTGAAGAATGCACCGCCTCGTCCGAGTCGGTCACGGCAGCCTCATCGGTTGAAGCGGTGCCGTTGTCGACGCCGCTTGCCTCAGTCAGGGCCGTCGGTTTCTCGCTTGCCATTGATCCGAGGGGTATATCGGTCGAGGCGTCCAGGTCAGTCGTGACAGCTGGAAGCGCACTTTGGTGGGAAGATGCCGCTGTTACTGTTGCCGTTACCGCCATAGTGGATGGTGGTCGCTTTGACGGTTTGTTAAACAAATTACAAATTTCTGTCCATTTTTGTCTATCATGTCCTGTGCCCGTCATTTTATGTTGCGGCTTTTTTTCCGTGCCCTACTGTGTGTTGCCCCCCACGCCCTGCCCCAGGGGGAGAGGGTGGGGAGGGGGGAGGGGGGGGTAAAATCTGATGGCTGATCTCCAATGTCAGACAGGGGCAGCGGTGAGAGAGGCGCAGCTGCTGCCTACTCCGGGGGAGGCTCAGCGCTGGCCTGCTGGGGAAGGTCTGGAGATTGCCTGAAACAAGCCATTTATCCGGGGGTAGCCACCCGCGTTGGCGGCCAACATAAGCCGCAACATAACACTTGTAAAAGGCCAACATAAGCGGGGCATATGCCGCGTAATACGTAGTACAGGGCCAGATACATAACCGGATGTGTACCCGAACGCTTAGTAGTGTACGCACCAGGATCAGGGATTACTAACCGCAAGGGGATAAGTACATATACATTATACATTATGTATAAGCAACAGTAGTACGACATCTGTACAAGGGGGGCTTATTCCCTATGTAAGCTGCTACAATGGACACACACACCTGTTATATCATTCTTCTTCATACGTAAGATTAATACATGGACCCTATTGTCTGAGTTACTACTGTTAAGACCTAAGTCTGGACGTACTTCAGCATTAGTGAAGGTAGTGATGTCTACATAGCATGTTGTCGGTTGGCAGTCGTGTTGGACATCCGTATGGGTCGGCGGGGCCGAGACCCCACACCGTTCCGCCCCACCAGTTCCTTGTCGATTGCAAGGCTATTTCATTCCGCCTTGATGACCCACTGAGGCCCGTTCAGCTGCCCGTTCCTGATCGTATTGCGGGGTGATGACAACAAAAGTCCCTACCTAGTTAGTGTTAGTTGGTCCTACTGAAGACTGAAGACGGGATTGCTAGCCCAGAGCTTGAACCTCAATTGAGCCCTCGACCCGGTACCGGACCTGTCGACCGTATAACCCTAACCCTAGGCCAGTCTCAGTGTCAGTCTCGCCGCTCGACATCACATAACGCGAGCCACGCAACTTTCCCTTCTTTCTCTTCTTCCGTAATGCAGAATCTTTATCGATAGCGCCAAATACAGCAAATCTTACGCTGTACGTGACGGTCGTGACGGCAAAAAGTGAGACCGAGAGTGAGCTTATGCGTATGTAACATCAACACGTACCTTTCCAGGTCGGCGTGCGCACGCCATAATGTGACGGCAGTACGCCCCGCTCTGACTAAGGCCATGGTTTATAAACTTCACCCCTCCGTTCAGTTGCTTGAGAATACTATTGGCCAACTTGCGAATCTTACTACTGGCTGGGTTCTCATGCTCCTCGGGGGGCAAGAGTTAGTCACGAAACATGGAACACGAAGCTCTTACGGCACAGTCTATTCGCCCGAGCTTATGCAGGACATGAATCCATCATAGAGTCTGTCAGATTTCTCAGCTCTCACTTTTCCGCCCGATCTGCGGCTGCGGAGCATGTCGTTAGCGAAGTTTCTCTTTCGACAGGAAGGATGGTAATCACCCGAGCTTGGGCTCCTGACGGCTGGGTGAAGGACATGGTGGCGGAAGATTCTCGTTCGTTGCGCCGGCGGAGCGTCTGTACAAGGCACAACGCAGGCTGAGATTCTTGATCGAGGGGCGCCATATGTGGGCCACAGGATCCATGACGGGACCTTTTGCAAGTGGAATCACGAACTGTAGACGGAATTCTCTCATGATGTGCAGTTCCGCCTCAGGCAGGGCGACGAAACGTCCTCCGGCTGTACAGTGCGGTCGAGACTTCGTCTGGATAAATAAATACCTAGCTCTTGACGGTTGAAAACCGTCATCGACACCAGATTCTTCCGCGTGTTCTTTGTGTGTGTGTGTGTGTGTGTGTGTTTCATCCATATTTCTCAGTCCGACTTGTTGGCATGTTCTTGACACATTTTCTCGTCCCAAGCCACGTGGCTCTGTGGGCGGTGCTTTCCTGCCTTTTGCTGTTCGCTACCGGCTATGTCCTCCACGCCTTATGGTTCTCTCCTTACTCCCACATCCCCGGGCCGCGATTCTGCAAGATATCTCGCCTTCCGCTCGCCCTGATTGACCTGACCTTGCAAAGGAGTGCCAAGGTTCATGAATGGCATCAGAAATATGGTCATGTCGTCTTGATCGCCCCGGGCGAGGTTTCGTTCTGCACCCCATCGTCGACGAGGGAGATCTATGGAACGGCCGGGCGCCATCCCAAAAGCCACTACTTCGACCATTTCATATCCTACGGGGAGCGGGCTACCTTCAACACTCTCGATTACGAGGAGCATCGACAGCGGCGGAAGATCAGCTTCGCCTTCTTCCAGGCCACTTCCATCCACACGTCCGCCTGCGTCGACCACGTCCACTCGCGCGTCGTCGCCTTCCTGGAGGACATCGATCGTCACGTCCAGTCTACGGGATCAACCACGGTTGACTTCTTCTCCCGGGTGAATCTTTACGCCTTCGACAACATCACACAACTGATATTCGGATCCGGCCACTCCACGAGGACCGTGGAAACTCCGGGACCGGAGCGGAACATGCTGGAAGGACTGAAACACTGCGAACTGTGGAATCCCATGCTCTTCAACTTTCCCCTCGTGTACCACGCGGTCAAGTTCGCCATGGTTCGCCTGGCCGGCAAGAAAGACTTCCTCAGCGCGGAAGACGACCTCACGGCATGGAGCGAACGGCAGGTGGCCGCCACGCTGGAAGACGACAGCTGTTACCGCGACAACACGTCTCTCCTCTCCCGGCTTCAGCAGTTCCGGGACAAGCGGGGAGATCCGCTCCCGGCTTCGTGGGTGAAGGCGGAGACGCTCGACAACTTGAACGCGGCGCAGACGACCGCCACGGTGGCCCTCACCTACGTGCTGTACAACCTCGCGCGCAGCCCCGCCTGGCAGGAACGCATCCGACAAGAGCTCCTCGGCCTGCCCGCCGGCGAAAACGGGTTCCCGTCATTCGCCGCCATCAACTCGGCTCCCGTCCTGGAGGCCTGCGTCAAGGAGTCGTATCGTCTAAATCCTCTCTCGAGTGGGCGCGCTGAGAGAGTGGTGCCGGTTGGCAAAGAGTATGACGGGGTTTTCGTTCCAAAGGGGGTAAGTAGCCGTGACTTCGTCCTTATTCCAGATTCATTACTCTTTTCTCTCCACCGCATCTCCATGCACACGACAATCCCCGACTTGCCGAAGCAGCTCACTGACGTCCGTGATCCATCTTTAGACTGTCGTATCTACCTCCACATTGGCCATCCAGCATGACCCATCAGCATTCCCCCAACCGGGACTTTATGACCCTGGCCGCTGGCTCAATGCTGGCCCTGATCGGACGCGGTTCATGGAGACGTTCTACATCCCGTGGGGTTACGGTGCGCGCATCTGCTTGGGCAAGGCCTTCGCCACTCTCGAGGTGAAGTTGTTGGTGGCGTATCTGCTACTGAGATACCGCATTTCGGAGGATGCGGCCTCCCCGACCAACGCCGACAGCATGATGCAGTTGGGCACACAGGATGCGCTTCCTAAGGGGCTCCGTTGCGACTTGCGAGTCGACGCATGGTCGAGGGCGGCCTGAACAGCGAAACTCTCGAGGCCGGCGACGGGATCTGGATCAGGTACTTAGTTACATACTCAGGCTCGTCTCAGTCTAGAGCGGCGACTGCTCAGGACTGCAGCCAGAAAAGGTGGCACTCTCTACAGGAATCCCTCCAAGTCTGACACTCGACTCATTAGCAACTCAGCACTCGGGCGAGCACAAACCCTTATGTGGCAGCATAGGTTGAAAGGCTGGCTGTGACCGCGCAGGTTCTTTAAAATAGTATTACAGTATTAGAGGAGATTCGGTTGGGCTCGTTGTTATCAATCATTCTCCCCAAGTTTAGAATTGAGGAGATTGGGACTCAATTAGAGTCAAGTGCCCTATCGTCAAGTAACTGCGGAATCATCTTGTTTTCGGCATTTGCCTGGTGTTCAAAGTCACAGTTCGGAATTTAGTCACGAGTACCAAGATGCTGAAAGTGTTTGTCTAATTTGCACACATTACCAAACCTTCTTATATACCGGTACGATGCTTGATGTTTACAATCCATTACACGCCGTCATGACATATACCTCATCCTAAAGAATCCATATGAGAAAGTTCAGAATAGCACTAATAAGGCATTGATCTGTCATCTGATCACAATCACCACCCCGTGTGGAAATAAGGATCCCAGCTGCTTCTGTGCTGAACCTGGGACTTTTGATGCTGCTGTTGCTGTTGCTGTTGTTGCGAAAGAAGTGTGGGACGAGGTATGTTTCAGATCGTAGAGAGAGTTCTCGTACGTTGATTGTCTGTTGAGGAGTTGTTCGACTGCTGGGTCACTTGGTGGATGGTGAAGACGACGAGGTACATTGTTACGAGGATGGCTTCCAGAAAGTAAGAACCACAACCTGTTCACATACATCAGCGCTCCAGCTTGTCATCAGCTGGGCAAATTTACTTGTTCTGATTCCGCATAGATCCTGACTGCCGGTATACCCCACTGCCTTACAGATTTCCGTCGCACAATCCTCCTTGGGCCCCAAAAGAACAGCCTTGTTGAACCTCTCGCTGGCTTGGTAGTACGCGATCTGGTCTTTCGTCGCCGGCACCTCGGTGTGCAACGTGTTGAAGGCAAACCACCAGCTGACGTCGGCGAACCAGGCACTCAGGTCGGTGTACGGGGAGGTGTAGTTTTCTGGCGTAGCCGATAGGATCAATTGGATATTTGGCTGTGCTTCTCCATCTGATCCTGTTCAGGACCAGCTCGTAGCTAGATTGTACATACGGATGTGTGATTTGAGTTGGGCGTCGGTGGTACAATTTTCCATTAAATAGCGGCAGCCTTTCTAAGTCTCACTAGCACGGCAATCTTATTCACCATGGCTTTACCACGCACTAATTGAAAAATGCGCATGAGTAATGTATTGTAATCCGCTTTTCACTGACTGTTCCCAGGTTTCTTGTGACTTCATGGCATAACAACCTCACATTCTCTTGTACTCCTGTCATGTTTGAGTTGCGTCTCCACTGATCCAAACGCTACCTTAGTCCGGCTGACTGCCTCTTCAGCGTATCTGACGGAAATAGGTTGAGATGTGTTTATTGATACTGTTCGGGAGATAGGTATCTTGGTGGAATTCCTCAGACACCCCTCTTTAGGTGTGCTAACGCGGCATGTTATACTCAGTAGCCTTCGAGGTGTTTCCTTTCCACGCCCTTTCCGTGTCTGTCGATATACTGAGGACGAGACTGCCGCAACCTTTTCGACTTGTACCTCTTCAAGCTAAGTTATGTTGATTCTTACATCGTCTAATTCGGTCGCATGTGATGAGAAACTTGATTCATTCATGCTCCATATCACGGTCATAGTAGCATATGTACAAAAACCAGGCCCAAAGCAAATTCACCAACAACTTCGCACGACTCATGTGGCTTTCCTCAGTTGCCGCTTTTGAACTTCAACTCTTGGCCCGAAACGCCCTGGTTCACGTTGCCAATCCCCGGAATCTCCCCACTGCCACCCTTCTTCATGACAGCAGTGTAGTGATCAACAACCAGCTGAATTCCAGATCCAAAGCCCATTCCGTCAAACTGGCAATGTCCTCCGTCAGGTTTGTTATTGGCCGTCTGGAGCTTGTTGATGTCCTCCTTCTTCAGACCCTTCTCTGAAGCAATGCCTTCGTAAGCTTTCATGGCCATCGGGATAGACTTTTGCAGGCGGTCCAGCTCCTTCTGCGAAGTTTGGTAGTGAATTCGTGTCTTCGTCATGGCGTCGCGGGCTGAGGCCTCAACTGTCACCCTAGGCTCCATAGCGCCACAGCCTAACATGACACCGTGACCGTCTCCAGCGAAATTTCCCATGTGCGCAGGAATGAAGTATCCACTCAGCATAAGGGATCCGCCTGAAATACCGGTGAAGTACACGTTAGAGGAGTTGAATGCCATGTACTTTGGCAGTGTCTTCATAACGAGGTCATTGACAGCCTGTGCATGGGCTACGCCATCGGTGCGGTTGAAGCCCTTGCCGCCACCCCAGTGGAGATTCTGATCGGGAGCAAGGACCGTCACACCAGCCAGATTGTCCTTGACACCTTGATTCGGCATGTCGAAGAAGGATGAGCCGCTATCTCCGTGGAGTAAAACGTGCAAGCCGAGGTCTCCCTTGGCGTTTTCTTCCTTGTTACCATCGGGCACCTTGCTCGTCTTTGTGAACTGCGCAGCTGGGCCACTGATGCGGAAGCGAATGTCAAGACCACTACAAATCTCGTCAGTGCCTCTCCCCCGCATTCATCAGCCTACATCACGAAAGCACTCACTTCACCTTCTCTGTAGTGTCAAGAATAACTGAGCCATCCTTTGCCTTCGTTATGCCTTGTGGAACTTTCTTCGCCTTGTCCATTGGCGTTTCGCCACCGGGCTGTTGCTGTGGCAAGCCCTGGACCAAGCCCAGGGCAGCAGTCAAAAGCACCAATGTGGACCTCATGGTGAGAGAGTGGACGATTCAACACTGTGTCTTGTCGACGATAGTATTGTAATAGCTGGTCACCCAAATGTTCGCACACGTGAAAGACGCGAAGTATTTGGGTCTGGAACACCTTGACATTTTATCTTTCAACGGGGCGTTCTTCGCTGCTCAGATGATTAATGAACTGCTCCCCCGATCCATCCATGTCCTGCATTAAAACTCACCATTTCCAGGCATCGTTGAGAGTACAACTGGAAGCTTTCCTCGCGTCCGGTTTCATCTGGACTTTGAGAGTGTTTATTTACACCGGGTCTGATCGTCCCGCAGCCCGTAGACTGCTTGTTTCTCACCTCCGTGCGTTTCATTAGCGGGTTAAGGTTCAGAGCGAGCCACGTGCATTTCGGCTCTAATCCTAGATTCGAGAAGATGGGACGGAGAGGGCATCCATCAATGGTTACAACCAGATTCCTTCTCTGCTTGCATGGAACGTACGGCTTGGCGTCGCTATTCTCAGAAACGTCGAAACACGACGAGCTGGATGATCGAGTTGTAGATAACGACGTCTCTCAACTTAACCTGAGACTCTGCTGTCACGACTGAACCCCTCTCGGTAAAACCTGCCTTACCCAGCGATTGGCTTGCGATTCACCGTACCTCGCTCTCGGAACCCGTGCGTCCACAGGTCCCCTATTTGGCATTCACACCCTCTCAATTGAAACTTTTCTTATCTGCGACGGTAGTCCTGGCCATTCATCTTGTGGTCATCATAGAGCTTGGGATTAAGCTTCTCGAGCTTTTGCGGGGCTGCGCCTTTTACCAATGGGTTCGCGGGAGCTCACCTGACACCCGTTAGCTCCGGAACTTCGAGGTCCATGTTAGGATGATGGTGTGGAGGTTGCTGTTCTGAGTTGGCAGCTACTAAAAGACGGCGATCAGACGCAGACTCTGGGCTCGATATCTGGATGAGTCTACCCTTGATGTGCCCACTGCCATTACATAACGACATAACTTCGAAGCTAATGTGCAGCTGTCTCGCAAAATTACCGCGACCAACTCATCTGGTTTGCCCGCAATGTTCGTATTCGTAGTGTATTTCACAAGGGCCTCGACCTACCTAATCTATGCCCTCTAAGAGGTAAACAACGCAGTAGGGAAACTGCATTGGTCTATTCCAGCATTCAAAACAGCACATTATTGATACAGTGGTGTCTTCATTAATTGGATGGTTACTGTCGTCTCAAGTGCCTTGGGCTTGATCTATTTGAACGGACTTTGGTTCGGGTACTTTCGAAAAGCAAAGAAAACGCTTACTAGGTATGGCATAGACGTCCAGGGCGGAAGGGCTCGTAAGAATAACATGACCATGCGAAAACTGGCCGAGGAAAAATTATTGTATTTCCTCAAAGAATGAATTCTTCTCAATCATGGGGAAATCATCATCATCGTTCATCGAGGCCCCGTTTGAGGCCGGAGGCGGAGCATTGTGGGGCAGTCACACAATACGAGAATGCGAAAAATCAGCGATTGGTCGAGAGCAGAGCGCGAATGGCTTCTACCAACGCCGCAGAGACCCCTATTATGTATTTAATAACTTGGCAGTGACATTTCGGAGGCTTCATTCTCGGGATGTCTGTACTTCGACAACACTCTTTAGAACATTTGCGGCAACAACTTGTACTGTCATCCCAATCCCAGCCCGCGGAACAGTTTATTTCTGTTTTTTATTGCGCCCTCTTCCTGGTCCAGTAATCGTTCGAAAAACACCAACGATAAGCCATGGGCCTCGTTCATTTCGAGGACGGAAAGGTCCTTTTCTACCCATACACACCCTCCAAAGCCGCAGGCGTCATATTCTTGTTTCTCTTTGCTGGCATATCACTGTATCATATCTTCTTGATACGAAAATTCAAGACCAAATACTTCATCCCAATGGTCTTGGGAGGCATATGTAAGTCCAAAATCCTCCAGATCAACCCTCCGGCTTTGGAGAAACCGAGTCTAACAAAAAGGGCAACAGGCGACACCTTCGGCCACCTAGGCCGCGCCTGGGCCGGCTCCGCCCCCCTCTCCCCGAAACCCTTCATGCTCCAACTCATGCTCATCCTCGTCGCCCCCGTCTTCATCTCCGCCACGCTCTACATCACCCTCGGCCGCCTCAAGGAATCCCTCCTCGGCCACCTGCGGCGCAGATGCAGCCCGACGAGCATCTTCATCCTCACCGACATCGTCGCCTTTTGCACGCAGATCGGGGGCTCCCTGATTCAAGTCATCGCGAACCCGAAGATCATGGAGATTGGCGGCCACGTGGTGCTCGGCGGGCTGCTGTTCCAGCTGTTTGTGCTGGTGGTGTACTTTGCGCTCGTTGTGAGGTTCCAGGGGGCGACGCAGAGGGAGGTGATTTATGTAGAGCATTGGAGGCGGTATGTGTGGACGCTGGTGATTTCTGTGGTGGCTGTTTGGGTGCGGAATTTGGTGAGGGCGGCGGAGTTTGGTCAAGGCTGGTACGGGTTTGTGAATCAGCATGAGGCGATGATGTATATCTTTGACTCGTTCTTGATGTTCTCGGTTATGGTTGCGTTTGCTGTATTTCACCCGGGCCAGCTGAATGACTCGCAGGGAAGTATGTCCAAGGGTAGGCAACGCGTCACGTCTGAGCAGGTTGTCATGGGTCCGTTCGGAAACCTAGCTTAGGCGGGAGATAATCAGACGTTTTAAAAGAAGACAGTACTTGTACAAAATCTACCAATATTCATTCTCGGCGCCACTCCTCGTCAACAACAGTGAGCGCATCATACCCGCCCTTCACAACCTCAGCGTCGACGACGAAGATCGCGAGCAGCTTCGCGCTCAGCACTCGACTGTTGTTTTCTCCAACTGTGTGGTGACATCCCGGTTGTTCCATGAAGCTCTCGCCGACTTTATAGACCTTTGGCGTGTTCCCGTTCATTCCGCTGAGTATGGTGCCTTCCGTGACGCGCGCAATCACGGTAGCGCCTGAGTGGCGATGGGGAGGGGTGAAACCGTCGGGTGGATATTCGACCTCGACGCCAACGATGGATTTTCCGGGTGCGTTCTGGAGTTGGTAGTCGTAGAGGACTTTGACGGTCTCTCGGGGTCGGATTCTGTTGTAGTCAGCGCCATCGCATGGGACATGTGTGAAGGGTTAGAATGGCACTTCTTCAGTGTGGCTGTTCATCTTGGGTAGTGCTTGAATGGTCTGGCGTTGAAGGGAGTCGCTTGATGCAATCGAACGTATGCATTCTTTCTTATACGTGCTCACATTTCCATGAAGACGCCGAGGTCAGCCACCCGTCATCTCATCTGCCGACTGTCCAAGCGGAAGCACAGATGTTGTGAAGCCGACGCCGCCGATGTCATCTGAAAGTATGTTGGACAACCGAGGCTTCGGTTTTGTTTTCGGGCTCCCATGCATAGACTAATGTAGTTATGTTGTGATGGCGGCCAGAATGAGACCCCGACGCGGATTACCGGGTACCCGGCCCCACCTCGATTCCCGACCCCAATCCCGCGCGGCGTGGATTACCGAAGCTATGTCCTACCGGCCATCATCTCCAAGTCGTTAAAATCCAACGGGTATTCGCGACGATGCCAACGAAAAAGCCAAGAAATTCCCATCCAGCTGCCGCATTCGTACCTGTGCACCACTGACTCAGTCTGATCAACATCCCATCATGAAAGCAATCCAAGTCCTCGGCCCCGCCTCCTCCCCAGAGATAGTCACCACCACCTCCCTCCCCAAACCCATACCAAACTCCTCCGAAATCCTGATCCGCGTCCACGCCGCCGGCATCACCGCCCCCGAACTCCTCTGGCCCGAACTCTACACCGCTCCCCACCGCATCCCAGGCCACGAGCTCTCCGGCACCGTCGCCGCCCTCGGGCCCACCTACCCCGGCCCCCTTTGTCTCAACGAGCCCGTCTTCGCCTTCATCGCCGCAGACCGCGGCGGCGGCGGACAGGCGGAGTACGTCGTCTGCCTCCCGGATGAAGTCGCGCCGGAACCGGCGTCCGTGGGACATGAAGAGGCGGCTGCGCTGCCGATCCCGCTTCTGACAGCATGGGAGGGGATCATCGTCCGGGGGAAGGTTGGGCCGGGGATGAAAGTGCTGGTCACGGGCGCCGGCGGTGCGGTGGGGAGTATCGCGGTTCAAATTGCGACGCGGCGCGGGGCTGAGGTCGTTGCGCTGGCGTCGTCGCGGAGTGAGGAGAAAGTGAGAGGGCTCGGGGCACGGGAGGTTGTGGATTACAATGATGAAAGTTGGAGTGCTGAGGTACGAGGCGTGGATGTGGTGTTTGACACGGTTGGTGGAGGTGTGCTGGGTAAATGTTGGGAGGTGGTCAGGCCTGGCGGGATGATCATCACTGTCGGCGACCCGGCGCCACCGTGGGCGTTTGGCCGTGGTCCGGCGGAGGAGGCGGCTGAATATCCTGAGGTGCGGTATGAGTACTTTATTGTGTCACCGAACGTTGAAGCGCTCTGTGAGGCGGCGGGGATGATTGACGTGGGGTTGATCGAGGTATTGCGGGTGGAAGTGTTTTCCTTTGAAGAGGCGGGGCAGGCTTGGGAATATGCTGGGAAGAGGGGGCATGATGGCAAGGCAGTCATCACCTTTGGAGATTTCGATTCATTGAGGCAGTGAGCTCAGTCTTTGCCATGCTGCGGCTCAGAGAGTTTGTGTATGATCACTAGGTTTGGTGGTTCACGATTGGTTTGGTGCGCTTTGGCATGGAGTCCTACCGCATGTTAATATCGTCTATGTATACCTCAGTGGGGATGGGAGGTAATTCTTAGCAATAAATTTACTATGAGAGTTCCGTCTAGTAGGAGAGGCCTTCTTGCTGGGGGAGATTCTCAACGTGGAAAGGTCACTTCTTAACTAGAAGAAGTACATTCAATTAGGATGACTTTTCTTCATAGTATTTACTTCTAAGTCTGTAATTAACCTATTAGTCGTCGGTGAAGTGGTGACACTGCTCCTTGGGTTTGAAAGTATGAGCTCTTCAGTCCACGTTTTGAAGTTATAGAGATGGTATGTTTAGTTCACCCTTCTTAAGGAAAACCACATCCCCAGAAAGCGGATCCATGGTCGTCGCAAAGTGTGTGAAGTCATTGAACACGGGCTCAGACATCATCCACCTCTTCAAGACGCTCTTAGTAACGCCTCGAGTTCGAGAATTCGGCTGAAGACTCTTTGCCAAGGCTATGCACGATCCATTGCCGCTCTGCTCTTCCGCTGTGTCAACAACCGTCGAGGTAGTAGCCCCTAATCTCTTGCTGTGAGCCTTCCAGTTGTCATGGACAAAGTTCTGCCGCTCAGCAGACCCGGAGAGCCATAGGGAGTCCTCCGGAATGGAAGATGAATCTTCCAACTCGAGTGCCTTGTGGTGGAACTCGGAGGCCCCGCAGCAGAGGGTGTGGTTGGTGTCGTGGTTTGCCTGGGCAATGAAGTCGTACGTGTGTTTGATGTTGCCACCGATGTAGTCTTTCTGGATGACCACCGCCTCCTGTGGGGTGCTGAATATGAGGTAGCACGACGGCGACGGGTTCTTGATGAAGTCGGTCGCGAAGGCGACAAGGTTGCTGATATCTGCGTCCTTTCCGCTTTTAACATCGACGGGTTTGGGTGGTATCAGCACTTGACGTAGCATGGAGGATATCGATGGTCTCCGGCCTAGGAGAACGAGGACCTGGTGAAAAATGGACGACTTTGTCTTGGCGTTCAGCAACGGCCTATGGTTGAGTGAGAGAGATAGCCCTGGTCTAATTATGGGCACTGGTCAACTCCACGGCCATCACAAAAGAGCACTCAATGCGACTTCTCCTACCTGACGCCAGTGAGGGTACCGACAAACCCGGCGTATGTTATCGATCTCGCCAAGACGCGATCAGGTTGTTGTGACTTGGAGTCGACAAAGTCAAGTTGAACTAGTACATCCGCCAGCTCGGGCATGCCCCAGTCAAGCGTGCGAAAATGCATCAAATGCGACGGCGCATCTTCCGGGGCGTCATCGTCGCAAACCGGGACTGCGCCAGAAGTGCACCCCAGCAGACAATCCAAAAAGGTGTTGAGGGCGACGACGAGATGCAGATCGACGCCAGCCGTCTCGGCGATGGAGCGGATCTCGCGGTTCTCGTCGTCGTTGTAGACGCGGCGCAGACACAGGCGGACCAAGAACTTTGCGAGGCGGATGATCGGCGGGTAGACCAGGATCTGTGCAAGGACAAGGTCGTAAAGGGGCGCTATGGCCCGCAGCTGCTCAGCAAAGTCCTTTGCTATTTGGACGTATCGCTGCTCTGGCGGGAGGGCGAGGTCGATGCGGTAGATGGGCACCGCGTCCGTTGACGACATGTTGAAGGATGCATGTGCGGTATGGATTGGTTGAGTGGAGGTTGGGCGGAGGTTGTGCGACGTCGACTATGCATGCGCGATGGATGCTGTCGCGGAAAGAGATGCAGATTCTGCTTGTTACTTCCTGCCTTCTGTTGCTCTTGCTGCATCCGCTATCGCTCTTGCTCTATCGTACCTTCCATTTCCAGACCAGCCACATTCAAATTGCGGGGTCCAAGCCACACTTTGAAAACTCTGTTCATGCTTCCATAAATGCCGACTGGGTAAGCATCGCAATATCGTTCAAAAGCTCCGATCCAAGTTCGCAAACATTGTATCGCTGCCGACACTCACAGTGACGATTTTCGGTTATTGGGCGCGGGTGGCGGCAGGGTTGCAGCACTGACAGAGGCCCAGCGCGGTGGAGAGCGAAAGCCCCGGCTGCAACGGCTTGCGCACTAAAAATGTCCACGTAGGAGAAGAATGCGGTGTTGAGCCAATCAGCAGGCGAGCGCATTCGTGTCTCGGTGCCAGCCGTCGACCCCTAATGCTTGCTTACGGCCCATTTGCGATGCTGAGTTGTCACCGGACGATGCATTTGGTGTCGAAATACGTCATTGCTTCTTCTCAGAAAGACAGACAACTTTCAGGAGATTTTCGACAGCTGAAACTGATATTCTGCGACACAATTTAGTAGGTGCGAATCACGACATGACAGGGCAGATGAGCAGGGCAGCGTGTGTAACCGAGGCCAGGCAGAGGCGGCGAATGTCCATGTCTAGCATGCTCCGTCGCAAATCCGAGTCGCCGGCCGGGAACCGAGACGGGTCCTTGGCGGGGCTCATAATGTTGCAGCACACCTGTGCAGGCCATCGGCTCAATAAAAGGTCCCGTCCGACCCGCAGCGTTGCCGTCGCTTCGCATAGAAGAAAGTGAGTCGTGAATCATGAACAGCAAAGCAGGCTGGGCCGTCTGTTGCAACACATGTTGACAGCTGTGTTTCTCCTGCCAGGCAAAACCCGGGAATCGGTTTGGGGGATTTTCTTTCAGGGCCGCCGGAGCCCTTTTAACCCGCCACCAATTCCCTAGAAGGTGGCTGTAGCGCGCCCCGACGCCGCCAAAAAGCATCCGTGACGACCAGAACACGGCCAGAATTTCTGGGCGCTTAAGGCGGCGCATCCCTGAAAATCCAGGATTCGAATGTCGTGATTGGCCCTGGCACCTGCTTTTGCTATGGGGAGCCATCTTATCAGATGATCTAATCTGATCGGTCGTTTTCGATTCGCCGTGCGAGGTGCAACGTGACGACGGGAAGCCGGCGTGCCTTAGTTGCTTTGCCTTAGCTGGCAGTGGTTGGCAGTGGTTGGGTCCTGCCTTGGCTTTACTGTGTGAGTTGTTCGCTGCTGCTGCTCCGGTCTTCGCTCTGCTGACTGATGACTCCCAAAGTGCGCGTCGTGTGAGCAGCGATCCGGTGATCCAGAATCCTCTCCGACTCGCCCTAGGCTGTCCAATCCCGCGAAATCAAGTCATGCGGCAGCCTTCATTCAGCTGCGGCCTGCTCTGCTGCCATCGCTGTCGCTCCTGCCGTTGCCCGCCTTGCCGCCGTCGTTCGCTTTCCTAGGCAAACAGGTCCAGCAGGCGAACCGTCAGATCTGGTCTGCATAATTCATCTACACAACTTGTCAGCTCTGCAACTCCTTTTTTTGATTTTCCCATCCATCCACTCAATCACCCACCCTACTTACTGCTTCATGCCCCTGGTGTTTGTTTCTCTCCCGTGTCGCCTAATCACAAATCACACACACACGCACAACACAGCCCCTGCTGACTGAACAAACACCCCTGAACAGCACATCCTATCAGGCAACCGAGAGCGACCGGTTTTTCTACCCGTTTGTGGTGCCTGCCGTGTTCGAATGTCCCGGATATCCTGATACCACCTACCTTTCTCCCGGTCGCAACAACCCTTCGACAACACCTCCAGCGACCATCCTCCTCCTCCTCCCTCGTCGTTCCTGTCGACAAAAAGACGTGGCGAACACCCCTACTTCTGGCCGAATGCCCCTCCCGCGACCGCTGTCTTAGACATGAAGAGATTATGGGCAGCGAGACGCTCCTCCTCCGACGGCGAGGAGACGTCGCCGCTGCTCTCCTCTTCCTCCGACCATAACGCCGGCACCGCACCGCACCCACGCCCGAGCGACCACAGCCAAACTCAAACTCAAACACCACCCTTCGACACCACTCCCGATGCCGTCCCAGCGGCAGCAACCCACATCAGCCAGACGGAGCGCGTCTGGCTCTTTGTCGGGATCTTCCTGGTCGGCTACGCCTACGGCCTCGACAGCCAGGTGCGGGGAACATACCAGCCCTACGCCACCTCCAGCCTGAAGCTGCACTCGTCGCATTCGACCATCAACGTCCTCCGCAGCGTCGTCGCCGTCGCATCACAGCCGACCGCCGCAAAAATCGCCGACATCTACGGCCGCTTCGAGACCACCCTCGCCGCCATATTGCTGTACGTCGTCGGCACGGCTTTTGAGGCCAGCGCCACGACCGTCGAGGTCTTTTGCGTCGGCGCAATCCTCTACCAGATCGGCTACACCTGCCTCGTCCTGCTGCTCGAGGTCCTCGTCGCCGACTTCTCGTCTATGCGCTCGCGTGTCTTCTTCAGCTACATTCCTGCGATCCCTTTCGTCTTCAACACGTGGATTAGCGGCAATGTCACCGCGGCCGTACTGCACGTCACGTCTTGGCGCTGGGGTATTGGCATGTGGGCCATCATCCTGCCCTTCTCCTCCATCCCGCTCCTCACCAGCCTCTACGCCTTTGGCCAAAAGTCGAGAAAGTCGCGACACTCTCGTCTGTCAAAGGAGGGCGGCGGCGTCACCCTCTTCCACCAGCTCGACACCATTGGCCTCGTCATCCTCATCTCCGCCTTCTCCTTCACCCTCGCCCCCCTGACTCTCGCGGGCGGCACCGTCAGCCACTGGAAATCCCCCGCCATTCTCGTGCCCCTCATCTTCGGCATCGTCTGCATCCCCGTCTTCGTCTTCTGGGAGCGCCAGGCCCAAGTGCCTCTGATTCCTTTCCGATTGCTCAAGGACCGCGGCGTCTGGGCCGCCCTCGCCGTCCGCAGCCTGCTCAACTTCGCCTGGTCCACCCAGGGCAACTACCTCTACACCGTGCTGATCGTTGCCTTTGACTTTTCCGTCGAGACCGCCACCCGCATCTTGTCCTTCTTCTCCTTCTTCGGCGTCTTCAGCGGCGTTCTCATCAGCTTCGTCATCTACAAGATCCGCCGCCTCAAGGCCACCATCGTTACTGGCGCCTGCATCTTCACGGCCTCCTTCTTCATCCTCATCGCCTACTCGGGCGGCGCGGATGCCTCATCCCACAGGGGCCTCATCATTGGGCAGATCATCATGGGCTTGGCCGGTGGGCTGTTCGCCTACCCCACGCAGGCCTCCATCCAGGCCTCGGCCGACCGCGAGCATGTCGCCGTTATCACGAGTCTCTACCTGTCGCTTTTCAACGTCGGCAGCGCCCTGGGCAACTGCCTGTCTGGCGCTCTCTGGACGCAGCTGCTCTACCCTTCCCTGGACGAGAGCCTGGCTTTCCAGCCGAACAGGACCCTCGCCGCGGCCATCTACAACTCGCCCTTCGACACCCTCAAAGACTATCCTGTCGGCACAGACGTCAGAGACGCCGTCATCGGCAGCTATAGCGGCGTCCAGCGGGTTCTCTGCATTGCCGCCCTTTGCATTTGCATCCCGATGGTCGGGTTCTCCTTTATCCTGAGGAACCCGAAGCTTTCGGAGGACCGCGTCCAGACGGACGCGGGTAACGACTCGGAATGAATTGTTTTTTGTTTCAGAGAGCCAGCACAGCAGCATATGATATCCCACACCACTACACAACCGCGTTGCTTATCAGCGTTTGCATAGATATTGATAGATCGCGAGCCAGAGGCCATTTGAGGCCCTCCGCACTAGCATACACTTTGTTGCGTGCGAATTTCCCCCACCCGTTTGAGGGTCAATACATCAAGACTTTTTTGTTGCAATTTGAACGCAATTACCGAGGTTTATCTGGCGAGGAAATATTGCTAGTGATAAGACGTAGACTGTTCCGACGCTTGATGTAGGTTTGATCCGTTTGCCATCAGATGAACCAAACGTCTCGAATTGGACCTTTCGAAGCAATCAGTGGGTGGGTATGTTAACACACGCGTCGCAGCTGAGGAGTGGCGTGTCATACGTTCCGTTGGGCATCATTTCATCTGTAGCCTATAGACTACACGATAAGATTCTCCTTCGATGTCCATCCGCTGGCTTGCTAGGCTTTTGGTCACGGATCGATTGATTGCAACCCTCCCATCATTCATCACCCTCTAGGTATTGAACGAAATCGCCCGACAGAATCCATGCAGCAACTTACATTGACGGTACGCGTAAACACTACTATCAATTCATCTCCCGCGAAACCCGGGACATTCTCGAGGATGTTAGCAAACAGGCGCCCAACTACAGCCGCGTCCCAACACGTACAATGGAGGTGCCGCGCAATCAGCACCCTCGCGAGCTCCTTGCGACTCTGTCGTGTTGGGCCAGGCGGTTCAGCGGTCTAGTCACTTGGACCGCTGTCTGGAAAGTAGGTTTTCCACTAGGACAATTTGAAGGCCGTTGGTGTCCTGAAGCTGACTGCCCAATTCTGCTCAGGGCACTCTGGCAGAAGGCGGGATGGCTTTGATGGTTGCGGAGCCGGGAGGAATGGTGTCCCGGAGGAGCGGGGGGAAGAGGTTTGTGATGTTTGACTTTTTTGAACAGTCCTATGGGGGGATGTTGGTCAGACCAATAGGGGCTCTGATGAGCCGTGGCTGGAATGCCCTACTTGGCAATCTGTGAAGGGCCTGTACGCTTCTCTCCCGAAGCAATTCTTGACGTGGGCTCTCTAATCGCCAATTACACATTTCATCACGTCGGTTGTGGATGTACTCATACAGTTGCCAGCATCCTTTGGACCTCTCCGAGGTGGTCAATTTTGGATTTGTTGCTTGATCTTGAGAGCGAGGGGGTGTGCTTCTCAAAACATCAGTAGAGGGAGATATTTCGTCGAGGGCTGAAGAATGAACTCAAGAACTCCGATTTTATTGCAATCTTGCAAATGAATCGGTGTCTAATTGGAACTTGTCGTCTTTGTAAGCAGCTAGTTTCAGTTGCACCACCAAGGGTGTAGGCATTAGAGCCTGACTTAGATCCTAGGGAGGCTCGTCTTCGAAGCCCATGTTCCAGGTAAACCGCGCCTACGAGGTATTCAAACGTCGAAAGGACTCCTTCTAACCATGGTCAATTTTCTCGTTTATCATTGCTTGTCATTGGAGATGGGACAGAACAAGGTGATGCCGTGAGTCTGTTGGCGGCGAGCGTGGGTTGACAAAAACTCAGTCTAGGCCTTTCCGCCGCTGCGGCGTGGTTGGTTTCGCAGGAAGGATCCGAGGAATCCCATGAACAGCCGGTCAGTCTGCTTGCCGTCGTTGGAAAATTGTGTTTTCTGGTCCATCACTCGGGTTGGAAAGACGGCAACAACATCCAAGATCTACCCATGAGATATCTCATCGGTCGGCTGAAACATGATTTTTGAAAAGCGAAGCTATGAAACGGGGTCCGAACTTGTAAGCTTAGCTTCTGTTCATCTTCTCATAATGATCTCATGGCTGATTATCTGCCACGAAACGGCTTCTGGGTTTGTTAGTGTTGCTGCGCAGCGAGCGGAAATGATAGGAGGACTGAATATAAGGTAGCGACATGCCGAATTACGCATAACAACACACCGGACAATGGAATATAGCGTAGAAATATTTTTCACAATCACCCTCTTCGTTCCATTCTGTCCAGGCAAGTATATCAAATTCACCATCTGCTGGCGCATCTTTTAGACGAGCTTATGATGGTAAGGGTTCACCATGAGAGTCATAGGACAACCTTCGTGGTAACCCCACAGGGTAAGTGATGCCTACAACAATTCCATAATCAATAGGGTTACCACCGGTCTTCTTCCTCTTTAATTTGAGAGGTTGGAAGAACACAGAGCTGATGAAAGGCGAATTAGGCGTTGTGGGTCTGGTATATGTTATTAAGTTTGCTCCAGCTCTGACTCTTAAGGACGATCAAGAGAGCAAGGCCCTTCCACGTCAGGCGTGCCACGTGAGAATACATTTGGGTTCGTCCCGGTCCTGGATCATGATAGCCAGCAACGCTGATTTATCAACCGAGGTAGAGCTGTGCGTCATTCCAGGATATTCTTTGCCCTATGAGTACCCCCCCGGAAAAGAATTCGAGCAGCGCATCGTGGGATAGATCTCTCTTCGACTATTATAGAGTACTGCAACGTGAGATGTTCTGTACCCTCGTTAATGACCTCAAAAAGCCCTGTTGATTGGCTCTGGTGAAGTATAACAAGGACAATATGAGCTGCGGAAGAGTGTACGAGATGATATAAGACAGGGTATTCGGAAGCAGTCTAAGAAGCGGTTCGACGTTGAGTTAAGTCAAGAAGACCGACAAGCCTTCGAAGTCATGAGTCAATTCATCCGCATCAACCCCCACAAGATCGCTTGAACCATGTGGCTTGGCAAAATCATGTTGTTTCAGCCCGTGCTCCCGAGAAATATTCCGCAACGCACAATATTGCCGAATCAGACCAGAATGGAGTTGATGTAGCATTAACCAAACCGGATTATGTCATCTCAAGACCTCGAAGTAAATTATTGCACCAAAGGATGGAAAGTTGCGGTCCAATGATGTGAACTTATGAGTGCGCAGATTGTAACGCGTCTGCTTCAATATTACAAAAGTTCGCGGGCAGATGAGGGAGAGGCGGCGGCCTGTTGGGCAGAATAGCGTCATCTTTTTGATTATGCGAACGCGAATGGACGTCAAATGAGTTATATAAGAGTTGGTAATTATGGCCTGGACCAGTCGCCGCCCGAGCCTCCGGGCCTTGCGGCTGGCACCTCACCTTCAATCATCTCAAACGGACCTAGTAAACTCTATTATAAATCAGCGTGGAGTTGCAGCCCCATCCTCGTCTCATGTTCAAAAGCTGTCATGAAGGCCAGCTAAATGGAGTAACTGACTCGGTGCCATCCCCCAACAACACACGGGCACCCGAAAAATACGCTGGTGTCGTACAAATTACCAAGGGTATGGCTCTCGGCAACGCAATCTGCAGTCCTAAATTTATATTATTTTCATAAACAAATACGACGAGCTTCTTCGGACAACCTCAGTGTAGAGCAAACGAAGAACATACGAAGAACATTTTCGAAAAGAAGTGAACAGAATTTCAAGAGACATTCTCTGGCTTCTAATGCAGCGTATTAAGATGCATCATTCTTGATGTTCGAAACGCTCTCAGATATTGCTTCTGGGGATGCGCCAAGGGCCTGTCGGAGCCGAGGAGCCACGCTCAGCCGGACTGCTCCGCCCTACTACGGAAAAGGCACGGCGCCGCGGACTGCCGGCCGTCTGCCAAGGACTCACTTGGCTCGGTGCGCGTCGCTCAAATTTCCCTGAGGATTTTGTCATCAGTCCTTGCGCCATCTGGATGCAAACTGCCTAATTTGTGTTCTGCTCGGCAGTGTCATCCGATCTCATCATCAGGTTGGAAACTCCAGCATAGACCGGGTACCCGCGGACGATTGCCGAAGGCTCGCTTCTCGCAGGATCATGCCAGCTGCGGTTCTAAATATCGATCAGTGAACGGTCAATAGAACCTATACTAGCAAAAGTGGTCCAGATTCCCGAGCTCGCTGGGCTTCAACCTATTCGTAAAATCACACACTGCCGCTAGCCCCGGATGGATCGCTGTCTTCGATGACATCCTGGAGCTGTCAAGCAACATTGACTCAGCCTTGAATGAAGGGGCTGATCTTCGAATCGGCCTGGAGTTAAGTTGATTGTGTCAAGCTGGTGGTCAGCTGCCTCTGGAGTGATTATACCCCCGCCAAGCCTATTAACAGGTCGCCGAGCTGAAGTGCCTGACTCTGTATCCCACCCAGGCCGGCCTTGAAGCGTCACGTCATGCGCTCGAACGACTGAGTAGCAGTATAATTGAGTTTAGGTTAGCCTTATGAGGCCCGCTGAGTGGTTGACAGCGCCTACCTAAGCCGCTACGCGATGAAGCGATGTGGGTGTAGATCCCTGTTAGCGGGCCTCAGTAGTACAATATACCCCCTGAAAGATTGTAAGCGTGGTACTTTGCCCTAGTAAGTGCATATTACTGGTCAAGGTCTGACGGCGAATGGAGAATCTATGCTGAGTAATTCTGTGGAGAGCGTCGATTTCAGCGGAGCACTTTGCTGGTATGGAGGGTAACAAACATTTAGGGGTCGTATTGTAAAGCGCGCCGAGACTGCCGTCGGCAGCATAGCACAGCAAATCCCCAAAATTAGCAGCCTGGCAGAAGATCCGGCGCATCGAATAGATGAACCTCATTCAGACGAGTAGTTCGTCAAGTCCGCCTCGACCGAGGGCTTCGTATATATCATGGACTGGGCTTTCAAGCGCCTTGCGGCCCCAGGTTTGGGCAACACTCGGCATACGTTCCTTTCGTTTCTTTTACGCGAACCCACTTTCGTTAGTTGAACATGAAGTTCGGCATCCGACACTCTTTACTGCTCAGTTTGAGCTTGTTGTCTTTCACAGCGGTGGCGGCTGATGTCCCAGAGGAGCCCTACATCAATGACGCTCCACTCGTGAGACGGCAGGGTCCACTGAGGAACGGCACTGCTTCGGTCTTGCCTTCATCTAGCCGTCGTCCTTCAGTTCAGCCCTCGCCTAGCCGCGCTCCTTCAGTTTTACCCTCGTCTAGTCGTCGCCCTTCTCTTCCTCCTTCAACCAACATCCCTTCTGGAACACCGACACCAAGCCAACCTCCTTCAGTGCCCCCCACGATCTCACCATCAGTCACCAAGCCTCCCGTTTCATCAGCAGCACCAACGTCGACGGCTCCACCAGCCACGACAACAGTAAGCAATGGCGACACCATCGTTGTCCCGGTGGGTGTTACCGTAGTTGGAGGTGTGGGAGGTGGATTCTTCACCGTCGCCGGCTCATCGACAGGCCCAGTTGCCGTAGCTGCCGGCGCAAGCACGGTGGCTGGATCTTCGCAGGGTGACAACCCTGACGACCCGGAGAATAAGCCACCCAGCTCCGCGCCGCCTAGCTCTGCTCCTCCCAGCTCCACCTCCGGAGCACCGACGAGTACCTCGAGCGCTCTACCGAGCGAGACCCCCAAGGCGTGCATCATCTTCTGCAAAGACGGAGCCACGACCCAGGAAAAGACCAGCTTCATAACGCTGCTTGATACGGTGCTCGGCAAGGGCAACTACCGCAAGACGGAGGATACGGTGGTGTTGTTCGCGGCCGCCAACATTACAGCGTCACAGAACTCGACCCTCATCAAGGACCCCACGGTACGTCAGAGTGCTTCTCTCAACGACACCCTTCACCTTGTATTGAAAGTTCGTAACTAATTCCCTGCTTAGGTTGCGGGTGTTGAGCTCGACCAGCTGTATGACACCGACGACAGGCCGGGCTCGCTCGTCCCAAACAGCAAGCGTGCCGAAGATGTTGACGAGAAGTGGTTCATGGAGTCGCTGGACAGGCGTGGCGAGATCAAGAAGCGCGCTGTGGTCAAGCAAGACAAGGCACCCGTCGAACTCATCATGTTCTCACAGCCTCCCTTGGTCGACATCAAAGCACTCACGAGCTACTCCTATGATGACAGTGCAGGAGCCGGCATCACTGTCTACGTACTAGACAGCGGATACTACACTAAGAACAGCGTGAGTAGACGTGCCCTTAACTAAGGATATCCCAGAGCTAATGAGATTTGTGTAATAGGAGTACACTGGAATGGCCGTGAAGCCACGCTGAATCTTCGCAGGTACCCAAGCGGAGAATTCCGTTGAGGAAGACCGCGACTCTGATGGCCACGGCAGTTGCGCTGGCTCAAAGGTCAACGGGCCCAAATATGGTGTTGCTAAGAAGGCGGAGCTCGTCATTGTCAAAGCCGGTGACACATCTGGTGATACCCTTGATGGCCTTGATCAGATATTGAGGGATGTGAGAGATAAGAAGCTGCAAAACAAAGCGGTTGTCAACTTCTCACGCAACAGTAAGTCTCTCGCTCGATCCAAAAAGGGAGAAAATGCAATGCATGCACTACATCGGCACATACTGACGAGGCTGACACCCTTAGTTGACAATCCCAACTCATTCAATAAGAAGATGCTTCAGCACTACGTCAATGAGCTCATTAAGGAAGACGTCGTCTTCATCACTGCGGCAGGCAATGACAACTCAGACGACGTTGCGGTAAGTGCTCCGTTCAAACAACTCCCTGGTTATGGACTGACGGTATGTATGTCGCAGGCCGGCAAGGCAAAGGCGAAGGACGTTGATGCCTGGCCGTCAATGATGGCTGCTGATGGTGTGCCAATCATTAACGTTGGTGCCACTGACAACACCGGCAAAAACGCATCGTTCTCCCAAGGAGGGCCCTTAGTCCATGTTATGGCACCGGGCGAACAGATCCAGTGTGCTGCAAACTCGTTCTTCTCAAACACTCAGAAGCAAGACGGCACCTCTTTTGGTGAGTCGCCCTGCTCAGCAACATCTCTGGTGTTCTTCGGGTTACTGACATTATTTCAATAGCGGCGCCGTCTGTTGCCGGTCTCGCAGCGTATCTGCTCGCTCTCGGTGAGTACCCCGAGCTGTACCAGTCTGGTAAGGTCGCAGCGAACATGAAGAACCTTATCGTTGCCATGGCGTATCAACGTGTGGCAGACGGTGGGCAGGTAGCTTATAACGTTCAAGGAGCGGTCTGCACCCGGCCCAATAGCGCCAAGTTCAGAAGACAAGACCTCAGTGGAGAGGCTTGCTCAGTCGTCGCGTCCACGACAACGATACCTCCCCCCGTCTCCACGACTGCCCCTCCACCGCCTCCCCCTCCGGCTACTACCAGCGAGCCACCTGCTACAACATCCGCGCCTCCACCGCCTCCACCAGCCCCGAAGACTTTGTACTCACTGGACGAGAGTATCGGAGGCGGTACCAAGTCGTGCTTCCCGACATCAGGTTTCACCACCTCAGCCGGAACGACATACGGCTTCTCTTTCGACGTGGACGCCAACCTCTTGGTCAGTATTGAGACCGGCGCTACAGACGAAGGCTACCACCAGTCGATGGGGCCGTGGACGGGCACACTCTATGCCGACTCTGGGTCATCCCTCTCAATTTGCGGACAAAGCTCCGGTGGTGCCTTGCCGCTGAAGTTTACTATAACCGAGGCGCCGTCAGACCCTGTCAAGGCGCCGGCCGGGAAGGAAGTATTGAAGATGGACGAGAACCTGACCGCCGGTGCAACTTCATGCTTCCCAACTAGGGGTCTCAACATTCAGCAAGGGAACTACGGGTTCTCGTACACCACCTCCGACGGAGTTGTTATTCAAATCGGCGATGATAGCTCCGGTCCTAAGTACTTCTCCGGGAACAAAGCATCGGGCGCGGGTCTGATGTATATCGACTTTTCAGGAGGCAGCATTTCTGTTTGCGCAACAAACAACGGCGGTGGAGGAGCGGCTCTTTCCTTGAGTATAACGCAGTGATTGGCAACCTTTACTACTAACTTGAGCTGGTCAGCATAAAAAGACACTTACGGGTCGTTCTTCAGATGATCCATTTCGCCGATCAAACAATCCAGATGTTATGATATTATATACCTCCAAGAGATTTCGTCAGGTCTTGTATGTGCGGTTGCCCAAGAATTACATGACCTGCAAGAGGAATCATTCCGGATACCGGATCTGTCGCATAGTGTAGCGATTGCTACCCCACCCTCGACTACTACAGTGGAGAGGTCAACACAGCGTCTGTCTCTAGCACTGGGAGTTTGACGAAGTAGTCCAATTATGCGGTCTCAATAAACCATCCTATCGTGAAGCTGACTGCATATCTTGCTCCAATCATTTCGTCGTTTCTTCAGGTTACCCCTCTCTCATGCATGACTGAATTCTCACGGAGGTTTCCACGTAGACTACCTGATTCTTTCTAGTCCCATCAAACAGGTAATCAGTAGATCGCGCACACTGGATCGACTGAGCTCTACTGCCTAACCCTCATAACATGGACCCCCTCTCGCTCTCGCTGACAATTGTTGGCCTAATACCAGTCATTGCAAACACCATCCAGCGGATTCAGACATTCTATGCTGACGCCATCAACGCAAATACCGCCATTCAGCAGTTGGTGGAAGAGCTCGCAGCTTTGCGTGGTAATCTGTCGTCATTACAGGCGCTTCTTGAAAGCCCTGCAATCAAGGCAAAGGGCATCATATTTGACCAATCTTCTGTCCTTGTCTCTTGCTCCACGGCATGTAAGGCCAAGTTGGAGTCTCTGTGTGAGACACTCGACCTATTCGCACGAAGCAGGACAAGACAGTTGGCATGGCCCCTGACACAAAAGAAATGCAACGAGTCACTCCAGACGCTTCGGCATTTTGCTTTCTGGATACAGCTTGGTCTATCGGTCGAAGGCTGTCACCTCTTGTCTCGCAATTCGGCAGAGCTTTCAGAAACACTGGAACAGCATTGCCGCGAACTCCGTTCGATTCAAGATGATATCCAGAGTCTGCAAACGAAAATGGATACTCAAGTCATGATGATCGAGGAGTCTCATCAGAACCAAGAGCGCCGAGAAATCCTCAACTGGGTGTCCAGTTTTGACCATGAAAAGAGACACTTGGAGGCAAAAGATCCCCGCGTGGAGAATACTGGTAACTGGATTATCGGGGACTCCTCTTTTGAAAGATGGAGAGACGATCCATCATCTACCAATGTGATGTGGTGTCATGGGTTACCTGGTTCAGGGAAAACGGTCTTGGCGTGAGTGAGACCTGACAGAAAGCGATTTCTCAACTGACCTTCGCAAAAGATCAGTAGTGATAGATTATCTGATGTCGTTGTCGACATCAGACATATCTGCATCGTATTTCTACTTAAAGTACACTGACCAAGGAACGCAGACCCTGTCCACAATTCTAGCATCACTTTTGAGACAGGCGCTTTGTGGGGCTGCTGAAATTCCAAAATCAGTCATGGAATTGTTTCACAGTCGCCAAAGGGGTTCCCACACCATAGGCACCGCAGATGCTGTCAGAATGCTGCTCGATATGGCAAAAAGCCAGCGATCGCTGTACATTGTGCTCGATGCTTTGGATGAATGCAACCAAGGTCGACGCCGAAAGCTCTTGCAGGTCGTGCACCAGCTGGCTCAGTGTCAGTCAATCAAGCTCCTCATAACCAGTCGAAGGCACACACCGGATATCGAGGCGTCTTTGGGAACCTATCCACAGATCTCAATTCAGGCCCATGATACCGATCTCAAGATATACATGCAGCACCTAATCTCTGAGAAGGATGAGTACGAAATCATCGACGAGGATTTTGCCAACCGCATCATTAATCAGATCATCACGCGGGCCAATGGAACGTAAGCTGATCTCCCCCGCTCATATCTTCGTCCGATATTGATGAGCCATCGAAGCTTTCTACCTGTAGTGTTACAGCTAGGAACTATCCTCCGAAAGAACACTCGGGGGCATATGGAAGATGCTTTAGGGTCAATTTCAGACGATCTTGCAAAGGTATTCGAGGAAACCATGGCGCGTATCGATCTCCTTCCTAAAGACCATTGTCAACTCGCCAAGCGGGTTCTTGCCTGGCTGGTCCACGCCAAAGCGGACCTGACATCTGACGAGTTGGGGGACGCTCTGTCTGTTTCGGAATCGATCAAGATGGGATACACGTCTTGGAGCACCAGATATCGACCGGTATCAAAGATGATGATTAACTGCTGCCAAGGCCTGGTCATCATCGCGCCAGCCACGGAACGCCTCAGTCTTGCTCACTACACTGTTCAGGAATACTTTGAAAAGCATGCTGACAGGCTGTTCCCTGGAGCTAAAGAGGATATTGATTCGACGTGTTTGTCGTATCTCCTGTATAAAGACTTCGAATCAGGGCCATACAGCGCCCATGAAGACGTTTACAGAAGAGTGACCCAGCATGCCTTTGTGTATTACGCGGCAAGTCATTGGGGGAAGCACGTCGCAGAGACCGAGAAGAGCCACGCAGTTGCCCAACTACTCTCACGTTTTCTGCAGCAACGAACGTCAACTGCCGCCGCCTATCAGATCAGGGGATATGTCCAAATGTATAAATACGAATATTGGGCGCCTGATGAATGCATGAGTGTGACACCGTTGCACATCGCCAGTCGATATGGACTAAAGGCGACGCTCCAGGGTCTGCTCCGAACTGACTACATCAATGATATCAATCTTGGTACCGTGCGAGTGAAGTCGACACCAGTCATACTCGCTGCCTCTGGAGCTGACCCGGAGACTCTGAGCCTCCTGTTGGGTAATGGCGCCAATCCCTTCATCAGAAACAGGTACGGCGATGCGTTGGATTGTGCCTGTGAGGCGGGGGAGTCACAGAACGTCCGACTGCTGGTTAAATTCGGCATGATTCCCGACGCATACCCGGAAAAGGAACGGCAGCCAGCTATTCTGTGCACTATGGATCACGATCATCTGGATACCTTTCGAACTCTGGTGGAACTTGCTGCAGATCCAGTGAACCCCAGAACGAATTCACTTTCGGTATCAGACCCAGATCTGCTGCAGCTTCTGTTTCATCATGCCGTCGAATGTGGCGCATATGGCATCATCAATTGGTTGTTAGGGAACAAACAGGATTATCACCGCGTAGAATGGCTCATGCGGAGCCATTATCACTATCCGCCTGATATCGACTACCAGTTCAATTTGGACTCCGCAACTATGGGCGGTCCCGCTTTGCATCTGGCGATTCTTAATGAGGACGTCGAGATGGTTCGCCTCCTGGTCTCCTGGGGCGCAAACACCCATGCTAGAGATGCAGGCGGCATAACGGCCCTAACTTACGCTGCCGAGTCGGGTATCAGCGCATTGGCCGACATAGTTGGCACAGATCTTCAGGGCCGTGGCACAGACAGCGAACAAACATCCAGCCGGCGGTGAAGATACGGTTGGCACCAGCTCAGGCAGATGCTTTCTCAACAGATTAGTATTGGTCTTGCAGAACATTGTTTATCATCGAACTACCTACGTAATGGATCGAAAATTCGGTCAAGATAGTGTGAGAAACAGACTTCCATACACCAGTATAATGACGGCAGAGCACATACTATCTCCTTTTACAATGTGTGAGAAATCTCCGAGATCAGTCGCAGCTTTGCTGTCACCGCATCTCTGACTGAAATACTCATATACGGCGTGCCCTCGCAAGGGAAACTGGGATTACCTGCAGCGGCCGTATTTCCAAGACAAAAAGCTACGGATCAGGGTGGATCGTGATTTATCATGAATTTGAGAAAAGCTCTCATGATAATGTGACATTTCTCACTTGTACTACAGGTGCTTTACGCAAGCATGACTCAGGGCTCGTCTCGTGCTTCCTACATGCGTATCTTCTAACCCCCTATATTCGTGCCTATGTTGTGCTTCTTAGTTCAATCTATAAGGCACCTATTAGAACTCGATACGAGCTTGTAAGATCAAAGGCGACGCCGCCCAAGATCAACAGTAGCTTCTGATAGCAGCTCCATGGCGCCAGCTCTCCATGAGTCTGCCTGCAATGATAGCCCATTGGTGGCGCTGAAGACAATGTTTTGAGGATTTGCGGTAAAGTAGGCAGGCCACTCAACCTCTACAGTTGACACTTGACATTTGTGTCGGTTGAGCTTATCCATATTTTCCGGCTATTATGGCATGGAGGTACTTACGTCGGTGATGATTCGGCGATTTAGTGACCGCAAACGAAATCCACATTCGGCTCATGATGGTAGCCAACTCTTCAAAACCTTGCTTGGCCTCTGGTGTAGTTGGAAATGGACTCGGCTCCCACCCAACCTCGTCTTTGTTTCCAAATGCAAAGGCGATCTCCTGGGCATGAGTTGCGCCTTTGACTTGCGGATCAAGATTTGCTGTCGCAGTGTCAAAGAAGTAGCTGTAGCTTGTGACGTTCTGGTCTGACCACATCTGGTTGGCATATCGTCGGCCTGCACCGAGCAAAAAGTCACCCATCCAAAGTGTTGCTGCGCCATATTGAGAACCGTACTCTGGGCCTGGATTGGCAAGGACGGTGCCCACACCCGCCTCTGACGGATGGGTCGACTCATTTTGGTAAGTTTGCAGCCATTCTTGCAGAACCGCGTCGGGGACGACATGTTGACCAGCCGACTGCTTCATGAACTGGATAAAATCTTCGCTACTCTCCAACGGGCCTGATGTATTGACATTTAAAAACGAGGTGCCTTCATTTCTGTTGACACCAATGAGGAGCGGAACTTCGACAAACTTGCCGGTCCTCAATAGCCGAGAGTTGCGGTCCGGCAGGATCTCCCCATCTATGGTGAAGTAAGGCTGAACTTGAATGCTGGCGGCGTTGAGTGTAGCTGCGGGAACGTCTCGCAAACAATGCAGAGGCTTGGTTGAGTTCACACAGTTGGTCAAACTGATTATCTTCTGAAAATCCTCCTCCCTCTTAGCACTATCAGGCAAAGCGTAAACAGAGAAGGGGCCACCGCTTTGGGCAATTGCTGCATGGAAAAGTCCATCGTCGCGGCCACCGTACGCGAGAAGGTGGAAGCCTATGGAGCCTGCACTTGCCGACTCGCCCATCAACGTGACTTTGTCTGGGTCCCCTCCGAAAGCCGCGACGTTGTCTTGTAGATACTGCAGCGCCTGGCGCTGGTCATGCAGAAGTACGTTGGTAATGCCGTCCCTTTCTGCCAGTGATCCAGGGAGGAGCCCAAACACCCCTAGTCGGTAATTGAAACTGGCGAAAATGATTGGAGAGCCCATTTCCTGGGACTGTTGAACCAGGAATGATCCGTTGTACCTCGGGTCGCTAGCGCTACCCTCTGCCCAGGCACCACCGTGAATCCAGACCAAAACCGGCAGCTTGGTGTTGAGCCCTAGCCCTGCAGGCCTGATGATATTCAAGAAAAGACAATCCTCACTCATCCTCGATGTTGATGGCTGACTGAAACCCTCCAGCCCAAGAGAATTTCCATAACAGCTCGCGCCGTACTCGGCTGCACCTCGGGATCCTTCCCAAGCATCGGATGGCAAGGCTCGCTGGAACCTCAGGTCTCCCTCTGGCGCTTTCGCATACGGGATGCCCAGGAAAAAGTCTTGGTCGTAATGACTATTGTAACGACCGGTCAATGTTCCGTTGCGCACTTTGACATGTGGCTGATCGGAAAGTGGATGACAGGACGCCGGTAAGATAGCACCAGTTGCTAGGACGCTTACGATGAGCGTGTTGAGAAAGGCAATCATTTTGGAACAAAGGGAAGAAAATAAGTGGCGCGGCTAATGATGATACAGAACCTCTAGAACATACCTCTAGGTTGCCAGCTCAAGCTTTTATCGAAACCCTCTCCTACCCTAACATTGCGGTTTTGGTATCATGACCTCGCTAAAGCTCTTGGCATCAAGTAAACAGAGGAATCAGCGTACGGATCAACCAATTCCAGGCATCAAAGCATCCACTTCTGCAGCAATGGAGATATCGGCACTGCAAGATCTCCAAATGGAACGCCACTCGGACACCGAGAGGACTGCCGCTTCCGCCCCTTAGCCGGGAGTTACGAGCAGTGCATATCCATAATGCCACTCGCACCCTAGTTGCCTCTGTTATTCTACTGGATTGCTTTAATTAAGCAATGGAAATCGGGAACATAACGATCCAACCAGCGAGCCCGGCTGTGAGCTAACGCAAGGAAGTGTAAGGATCTGCGGGGCGGAGTTCTAGCCGGACACCGATGAGGATCCACCCCGGCTTTACGGATGCTAAGCGTAGCGGGCATTCTAGGCTTGCGCCATACGTTGAAATCAAGTCTGGATTGATGATGAAAGATGACAAACTGTTTTATTATATCTACGCCAGGTTCAGCGGAATCATGAAGCAATACAGGTAACTTGACCTGAATGGTCGCTGTTGTGTCACTACAACAATACAGCTAGCTTGACATCAGGCGTTTGTTGTGCAGGGTTGACTCATTTTCCTGATCCCTGTTCTAGCATGGTTCTTCATTGTGGCAAGGTATCGGTCATCACCAGTTCTTGTATCTAGACGATATTATCTATGCGTGCACAGGCACCAGTCACAAGACTGGACCGTTGTATTCGGCTTGCAAACTGCGATGACAATTAAGGCTCGCCGTTGCTTCAAATGGGTCTGAAGATGTATCCCGCGCAACCAAATCTGGCCTCAATCTACGTACAATCATCACACTTGAGAAGGCGCCGTCAAAGAAGAGAAAGCTTGAACCGGGGCCTGTAAGCAGAAAGCCTCGTTCTTCCGAGTACCAACAAATTCGAGCAGACGGCAAACCTCTACACATAAGGATACACCGAAAACGAGTTGTTCTTTGAAATAGAAGAGGCCGCTGTAGACTAACCTAGTAAGGGGTCGAAGTCTGTGGACGGCACAGCTTGACTCGCTCAACCCACTACAGAAGCAATGGGACAAGAAAACCGAGAGAAAAGAACGGGTATTCCCCAGATTAGTAATACTTTCTCGGTAACCATTAAACCTACGTAATTAGCAATATGTGTGCCTTCAACCAACCGGCTTGATCTCCTATGCGGCGACGACAATCCGGGGAAGGAGACTCGAATGTCCGTCCGGCCCGCAGAGTGCCCAGGCCACGCAAAAGCCTTGAGCTGTACATGAACTTCTACGGCTTGCGCAATGGGTATAAAGGTTGCTTGATTCCACTGCACCACTCTATTTCTTTTCTCCTCATCATCTAGAAATCAGCCAGCTTACCTTCTGTTCACAATATTAGTACTTTTCGTCGCCGACATCATGAAGTTCCTCCACTTTACCGCGCTCATCTTTTCCGGCCTCGCTCTGGCCGCGCCCAATGCCGATATGGAGAAGCGTCAAGGACTCGTAAGAAGACGTCCTTGAAAGTCGAGAACAAGTCAGTTGTATTGAGTAAGCTAACATTTCTAGTGCGATTCCTGTGCTCAAGCATGCTTGAGAGCTGGTGATAAGCCGACTTACGAAGAGTGCACCCGTGTTCCGGGCTGCGAATTCGTTTGCAACCCGTAAACTGGCACAGACACGTCATGAATGTCAGATATGGTTCGGAATGGAAAAGAAGACGAGGGAAAGGAAAGCAGACGGTATTGATGGATTATTACCTGGGAGGTTAGATACTTACATCGTGGTTCGCCAACTTGGGACAATAGCTGCAAGGAGACTGGAAAGAAGGATTTTTCTCGATTACGTCCCAGACCCGGATCGGGTTTTTCAATTGAAAGTTGAAACTCCTCCGTCACTGGATCTTGTAACTTGGAATTATTCATTCAAAACTAATTGCGAGCGCCATAATATTGGGTTTATTAGCCTTCTCGGCACTCAGGGGCGTCCATATTGCCCGCGGAACGCGTGGGGGCGGATTGTTCGGAGGCGGAACTTCGCGAGTCGTATATCATTTCCAACTCCCCCTTTTCGCACATGGAGATTGCAAACCATTAGTTTTCACCTCTTGGGCTCTTCATAGTCGTCTTTGGAAGTGTAGACATGCTACCACTGTACTGGCTTGCCTCGCTGGCGCTGCCCATCGTTGTCGCTGTAGCTGAGGCCAACCACGACGGACAAGATGTCTATATCGTGGAGTTCATGGGTCGGGTAAGCCGCCAAAATCTAGATGCTATGTCTCATCCGGCTGAACGACACTTAGATACCACCAACGGATCCGATCTTGGCCCTTGAACAGGGCTTAGCCGGCAGAGGGTTGTCTTGTAACCTTGCACCTCGACACATATTCACTACTTCGCTGTTCTCGGGTGCCTCGTTTACAACTGACTGTGTCCACGACGTTTCTACCTCAGAGGCCTCTGTTTTAAGTGCCCTTCGTGCACTCGATATCGTGCAGAACGCTTGGCCAGCTGCATGGGTTACGACGAAGGCTCGACATCAGAGACCAGCGGGCTCCCTATCCAAAGGTTCATTCCAGCAGCCTCTTCGAACCCTCAAACGACAGTCATCAGATAACGGCACAACTCCAGCAGTCTCGCACGACAATGACGTCCTCACCACTCACAAAGATACGGGAGTCGACATGCTTCATGCCGAAGGCATCGTCGGCTCAGGGGTACGCATCGCGGTGATCGACACAGGATTCGACCTCAAGGCGCCGGGCCTGGCCAAAACCCGCGTTGCGTACAATTACAACTCTGCCGAGGATTCCTTCGACTTTGAAGGTGACAATTGCCTTGACTTCCTCCATGGCACGCATGTCCTGGGCATCATTGCTGCCGACAGTGACGAGCGCCGATTTGGGATGGTTGGCGTGGCGCCGAATGCAACGGTGGACCTGCATGGCCTAGATTCCTGTGACGGAACGCGGCCTGGGAGTCTGGATGATCTAATGGCAGCTGTCATTTCGGCGGATGAGAGAGGAGTGGATATGATGATGATGGGGTTCAACATCAAGCTTGCTTTTCAGGAAGGTAGTTAAAGCCACCCGGTGTGGCTATCCACCCAGGTTCCGTTCTTGTTGGCAAATATTGAAACTTGATAGAACCGGTCGCCAGCCTGGTCAGCCGCGTAGTACGCAATGGCACCGCTGTAACGGTGGCGTCTTCGAACGTTGGCCCCGGCCTCTTCACGGGAGTCTCACCCGCCAGTGGCGAGGGAGTAGCCGCGATTGGATCGACTGACAACTCGGCCACTCCGTACTACACATGGGGTGCAAATTGGACATCTGGTAGTGACCAAGGTGTCTTGCGCTTCGCCCCTTCTTTCCCATCCAACTTTGCCGCCAACAACAACCTCACTCTCTGGATGCCCGCTGACCCCGAGAGCTTCCCCGATGGATGCAACCCCGCCCCCGGCAACTTTGTCCCGCCGGCTGACCCCGCGAACACGGTGATGCTGATCGACGAAGACCACTGCTGGCTTGACCCCAAGAATGCTTCAACACGCCTCGCCATCAGTCTGGGCGTGCATTACGTCGTGAGGTATCAGTCCGCAAGCACCACGGTGGCGGACGGCATGCAGTGGGTTCCCAACTTTGCAGAGTTCTCCAGGCGGTACCAGGGCATTGCCAGAATCTCAAACGAGGATGGACAGTTTCTGAAGTCCTAGCTTGCCAAGGGCAGCGTTCACCTATCCTTCCCGAGCGACGTCTCGCAGGCTCAGGAGGATGTCACCTACCGGATCAACGACATCTCCGGAGGCCTGGTCTCCAGCTTCTCCAGTTGGGGTCCGACACCAGAAGGCCGGAGCTATCCCTCATTCGTGGCACCTGGCGAGAACATTCTGAGTACGTTCTTGCCCAAGTACGGAGGCCTTGCGGTAATCGGGGGCACGAGTATGTCCAACCCGTTTGCCGTTGGGGTCTTCGCATTGGTCAAGGAGAAGCATCCCGACTACGACCCCAAACAGATTCTTTCAGTAGTGACGACAACTGCAAAGCCTGTCAAGTTCATCGATGGGAACAGAAAGTCGTTTGACTATCTGGCTCCGGTATTCAGCCAGGGGGGCGGGTTAGTTGATGCGTGGGGTGCGGCCCACGCCGTTTCGCTGGTCAATGTGTCTAGCCTGGACTTTAACGACACCCTTCACCGGCCCTCCTCTCTTGTATTCACTCTCAATAATACCGGAACCGAGACATTGTCTTATTCCCTGTCACACTTAGGCGCAGCCTCAGGGTACATCCTCGACCAAGCCGATCCGTACTCACTCACGGGAGCAGAGGGGCACCCCGTCTACGCCGAAGTTGACATCACACCCTCGTCTATTGAAATCCCACCAAGAAGCGCGGCCTTAGTCTCGGTCTCCATCAAAGCTAACCCAGCTCTACCAGATGCAGCAAAGCGAGGTACCTTTTTCGGAGGGTACATCCACATCCAGTCATCCGCCGCTGCAGGAATAAACCTCACAATTCCATACACCGGCTTCGGCAAGCCGCTCGTCAACCTTCCAATGATCAATCCCAACGCATCGTATCTTGTCAGCGTGGATCCCGCTACTAACGTCGACAACCGCGTGGAGCCCGGCACAACGTTCGAGTGCTTCTACAACGGCAGCATCCCGAAGCCAGACTGACCCGCCAGCTGCACGCCCGGTTTTGCAGGATTCAGAAAGACGTTCGTCACGCAGAGCCGGAACTATTCGTACGATTTAGTGGATGCCGCCACGGGTGATGCTATCCTCCCAAGGACATTTGTGGGTACCGCGGAGAGGTACACGGAGCCTTCGGCATGGTGGGTCTGGGACGGGTCGGAGGAGGATCGGAAGTATATCCCGCCCGGCCGATACTTCTGGCGCGCCCCGGGGGCTGAGATTGAGCGGGGATGCTGGTGATGAGAAGCACTGGGATGTGTGGGAGTCTGGGAACTGGACGTTGGGTTACGCTCCGGATAGCATTGGGCTGCCGATGGCCTCGCTTTGAGAGCACCAGTGAGATACCTTACCCTCCTCGTTAGCGTGACGGCGTCGGCTGACCTTTAACAGATATCAACACACAACCTCAGTCTGGTTGTCATATTTGGGTGTGGCTGCGGGAAGATTTTCAAAGTGTTTCAAAGGCTGTATTGAAGTACATATATGGGACAAGGTCAGATCCGGGACCACCAGCAGCTTATCATGCATGCCATTCCCTCACAATTGTGCGTCAAGCAACGGTTCCCTCGCGTCAGGTGATGTTCGCTTTGATCTAGCATCCGCAGAAGCAGCGCTGGTCACTATTTTACGACGTGGTTAGTATCATCTTTCCCCAGGCCGGTGCAGCAAATGACTTGTATCGCTCTTGGCAAAATTTGGATTTTTATTTCGACTTACCCAAAGGCAGAGAGGCCGCAGAAAGGGTTAGTGCACGGAGCCGTGCAGAAGCTCCTGCAGTCGTTGGGGCTGCTGCATGTGGGCGCGACATTGCTCTGAGGCTCAGGGGCCGGGGCAGCAAGAGCCAGGGCGGCAAGCGAGAAGACGGAGATCAGAGAGAATTGCATTTTGAAGGGTGTCTTGTTGAGGTATGTAAAGATGGCTATTAAACGATTGTATAGTTGAGTCCTGATGATAGTTGTAGAAGTTCTGTTGAGTTATGATGCCACCTTGCCTCGCCATGTTGCAATCCTTTTATACTAACTTGTAGACGCCTTGTCTTCGCGCCAGACAAGAGTCCATAGCCATGGTCTTGGGTTCGGTACATGAGACGATCTCAATTTGATTAAGGTAATTACGATGATTTATTTTTCCATCTTGGCATTTCTGCGCAGCTCCCACCGGCAGGAACTCAGTTGCGATGACTCGTGCCCGTGGGGTCGATGCGAAGTTGACGCCCGCGGGTGTCTTCCAAAGTGGCAGCATCTCCTAAATGGAGAACTCCTCGCCTACAGATGCGACGTTTAGAGACAGAATGCAGTGTAGAACTGTGCACAAGCGTCCTTCTATTGGACCTCTGGCTGCATACAGACGCCTAGCTCCCGAGGTGGGGGGGGGGGGGGTTGCAAAGCTGAATCAGTCGTCCGACGTACTCCGTCGGCCAGTTTTTAGGGTTCCTAGCGGACTACTCCGTGCAAATCGGTTCTTCCAAGGTCAGGATTGACCGCTGACTTAAACATATTAGGGGAGCTCGTAACCAGGGAATCCAAGATGTAATCATATCATCCGAACGGGGCCGTGTTTACATCGATCAATACCTGAACTCTAATCAAATTAAGGCCTTGGGAAAGGTACGACATTTCCTTGAACCGGGAGACATTCTGCTGCTTAGAGTCTGAAACAGCTTCGTAGGGCCAAGATTTAATTTCTGCCTGGTCTCGATTGCGCCCAGATACTACAGGGCTGAGCCAGGATGTGGAGCATTACAGCGTCGCGATTGGCTCAGAGCGGAAAGAAAACACCGAGGCTTATGTCCCCGAAAGGCGTCGAAGACTCAATAACTGAGGGAACCTTCTAGTTGGAACCGATAGTTCACATCAGGTTTCTCGTAGTACGCAAATGCTCCTAGCCTTAATATATCCACGTCTCGCGACATTGTATTCTCCCTAGTCTTTCCCGACACAGCCTTCAACTAGTAGTGCGACTAGTTCCAAATCCCAGCCTAGCAGGGTACTCCATTGCAGCATTGTCCAACGTCGTCATCAGTGCACCAATAGCCGTTGCAGCAGGTGCCGTCGCAGTGACAGCGGGCCTCAATCTGATCAAGCAGAGTCAGTTGATTCCGACAAAATCATGGCGCTGGCTCCTTGCGCGCGTTGGACTTACAAAACCTCTGGCTAGGTTGCGGTCTCCGGTCGTTGCCATGGAGTTGGTGGTGGCAATACCAGCTACGAGAAAAGAAAGAATGGTAGTAATTCTCATTTTGCCTGTGCGATGAATACTCTGTCTTGATTTTGGTTGTTCGGAATGGTATTTAGGTGGTGCATTTGCTGAACGAGACTCAGCCCTTCTTATATCTGAACTCTGCATCGTGTGTCACCAAGTTTCCATGGTGGTCATCCTTCCTTCGGTCGATTTTGTCACCGCAATACGAATGCCTGGTTTAATCCTGTCATCCTCCTTCAACGTGGGCAATACCGAAGCAGCAAGACACACAAGGATTGACGTGAATCCTTCGTGGTACAATATCTGCATAGCACGCCGATATAAGTTGACTTCACCTTGGCCCTTCCTTCCGACTAACGGGCCAGATCAATATCTGGAAGGTGAGTGTTCTTGCCGAAAGGCGAAGGATTCACCAGACATCCTACATGGGCCGCTAGTCTAACGGAGTGTCAGAAATCATATGTTTCGATGGCCTTCCTCTTTTGGACCTACAAAGTATCATAATCGCGGTAAGATAAGACAAAATACCCCAGACACCTTGTCCTGATGCTGACCGGCGTGATCGCCAAGTCGACTACCTAGCGTGATGGATTCAAAGCCCTAGGCTCAAACGCCCGCGCCAAGAACCCTCTCTCTCCTCCACGACAAGCTTGCTCAAGCTGGACATATCTTTCAATGTCATCGGCATATTCTAGTCTCCTAATTGATGACTTACACATATCCCGAATGTTTCACTAGAGAAAATTGTCAGGTATCAGTCATCCGCTCACGAGAACGGCTCTGTTGCAGCGGCGCATGACCACAATGGAACTGAGGATGGATCAGAAAGAACAACAATCTCGTAAAAGTGGTCGACTACAAGATTCCCAGACCTTTTTCTGTCTCATCCACTGATGACGTTCATGACTTTCAGCTATACCTTTTCGACCTCGCTGACGCCGACGTCGGCTTCTTTCTTGGCAAGGCCACTGCCCCCGGGAGTAATACCCAACTCCTGTCTGATTGCCTCCATACGGCGCATGTCTTCCTCTCCTTGGTTGCCACCAAACAGTTTGTCCATCTCCTCGATGCGGACGCCCTTGGTTTCCGGGACGAAGAAGTATACCCAGACGATCAGAAGAATGCAGAAAGCTGTGCACAGGGCTTAGCTCATGATGAGGACCAGAGCGGATGCTGCATGACTTACCAAGGAAGAAGTAGAAGGTGCCAAAAGTGATCGCCTCAAGCATTCTTGGGGTAATCAGAGCCACAATGAACTAGAATTCCGACGTCAGATGTCAATCTCTGTCGTCTTAGTTAAGGGAACTTACGTTGCTCAGCCAGTTCGTTCCTATGGCCAGGCCCACTGCTTGGGACCGGACGCCAGGAGGGAAAATCTCGGATGGCACAATCCAGTTGACGCACCCAATACTAAATGCAAAGTTGGCGATGTAAGTCCAGACGAAGACCGCGGCAGCCCAACCAGCTGACTTGTTGCTCGCCCAAGAATCTTTGTAGACCGCGTACAGCGTGCCAACAATTAGTTGGGACACACCCATACCGATGCCCCCGATGATCAATACCTTCTTACGGCCCCATCTATCCATGAACATGATGGCTGGGATTGTGGAGAAGAAGTTTATCACGCCCACGACGCCTGTCGCAAGCAGATCAACGGAGTTACCTGACAGTCCAATGTTCTTGAAGATCTTCGGGGCGTAGTAGATGATGGCGTTGATTCCAGTAAATTGTTGGATTATCTGGAGCAGCGCAGCAATAAGCAAGCGACGGTTCAGATGCCGCACAACGAATAGAGACTTGTATCGCTGAATAGTGAGTTTTAAGCGGGAAGTGACGCCTGGGTACATCGCCTTTGTGGTTTCGCGATCGAATTGAGCGGCTGCCATGATCTCAAGGAGTTCAAGTCTGAGACGAGGATCATCGGAGGGTACACGGCGGACGCGGATTAGTGTTGCTAAGGCTTCTTCCTCGCGATCTGTAGAGACATCATTAGCTGTTTCCATTGACAGCAACAGCCATACAGTACTTGCCCTTCATTAACAGCCAGCGTGGGGTGTAGGGCAGGAAGAATGTGCCTCCTGCCAGCACTAGTGAAGGAACACATTGGAGGGCCAGGGGTAGACGCCACGCTACGGGAGACTGGCTGTCTCCAGTTCCTCCAATATGCTGGGTTCCGTCTGCTTCACGTTAGCTTGCTAGAACGTCTGGTTTATCCCATACGTACAATCCAACCAGAAGGCAATCATGATGCCCACCGTGATACCAAGTTGCTGAAGCGCAACAAGACTGCCGCGTAGGTTGGGAGGAGCTAGTTCACTCAGGTATAGTGGAACCACCATCGAAAGCTGACCGATGGACAAGCCGGCAATGAAGCGGCCGACAAAGATCATGGGGACATTGATGGCTGCAGCTTGTATGATCGAACCGATGAGGAATATAACGTTCGCTAGGAGAATGGTCCATCGTCTGGAAAGAGCATCGGCGATCGGGCCGTTGACCAAGGCTCCAACCATCGCTCCGAGGGTCAGGACAGCCACCATCCATCCTTGAAGAGTGGCGTCGTTTGCTAAGGTTGGGAATTGTTTGCCCTTTTTGTTTGTTAGGATTGATGCTCGTGAGTTGTGGAAAGATGGGGCCTACGAAGTTGTTCATGACCAGAACACCACTGATAACGCCTTGATCATACCTATAACCATCATGAGCTTGTGGTATAGATCTTGAAAACGTACAAGCCTACCCGAACAAGACGCCCCCAATACTAGCAAAGCATGCTAGAAAGAAGATGTATGGCTGTCGAAAGAGCCCCTTGTAGCCTAGAATGATTCAGAATGTTGTCTTGTCGAGGTCGGCGGCAGTTGACATACCGGCTTCGCCATATGAAACCTCCATGTTTAGTGATTCGCAACTAATGCGCGTCTCGTGGAAGAGTAAAGGTTGGTAGCATATGCAAAAGACGGTGGAAGGACCTGAAGGTATGGGATGAAGTCGAGTTGTCGGATGGTTCCAATCATCTGATCATGATCTTCTGCAGAGACCTGGGCACATCCTCACATAATAAAGAAGTCCGCATCGGAGAATTCGTTCCATAAACCACCCCACAATGTGCAACCACACTCTGGAGTCCCGATATTGGCCGGGGAAACTGGGGAAAGTGGAGGTTGGCGTTGCCGTGGACCTGGAACCTAGCGTCGGGCGACTGTGCTCCGAGGACCTGGGGAAGTTGACGATGCCCTCGGCAGTAGAGTTCGTCCCATGATCTGTCGGTCCTGCCCACTCCGATATGCTAGGCTCCATGTTACCCCAGTCTTCATATCGAATCATCATCCTGCTGTGGCCTGACGGGAAGAAGAAGCCGCGTCATTGGAAGCGTGATGTGATATTATTATCTTGTTGACAACCGCATCAGCGAACCATCTTGGGGATTATTAGTATGTTGTTCTAACTTCTTAGATCTCATTAAATGGCCTTTCTAGGTTCATGTTGGTGATAGAAGGGGGTTGGTAGCCCGGTGAGAGGTGCCATGCGATGGGCATTTTGATGTTCGTCAACATCTGCCGGCCATGTTGGCTTCTGGGTCGGAAACCCGATCTCGGCCGAACCGTCAAGGATTCGGATTAGGCTTGAGACAAAGGCGGCACCTTTCCGAGGACGCTTCCACGAGCTTCAGACATTCCGCCGTTATGCACAATGCGAGAGCTTTTGGGGTCGTAAGCTGGAGGACACTAAAGTATTCTGTATGATTGATGGGAGTAAATAGCTCTGCCAGTGTGAAAAGCATTTTCAGCGGATCTTTTCAGAGCCCTTTCAATGCGACATTAGGTTTACATTTTCCATAGCCAACATGATCTTTTAGGTACATAAACCCATACTTACGGAACTGGAGGATGTCTGAGCCTGCCAGATGGAACCAGGCAAAGGGCTGCAGCAGGCCGTTTCTGTGTTTGCAGAGGGCAGGAAGTTGTAGCTTAGCGCCTGCAAGATTACCCCTCAGCGTGTCCTAAAAATGTAACACCAAGGGGTTAGTCCTGCAGTTGCGGCGTGTTAGAGTTATCCCTACCACTTATCGCTGAATAAATAGTGCGAAATGCCCCATTCAGCTTGCAATCAAATTTTTTTAGGTTACTGAAGCCCGAACGTGCTAGGCGTCGTCCTACGAACATGCGCGTCACGGTGAACTGTGTCGCCAGCAAATTCGACTTCATTCGGGAATAAGCATGGCCTAACGTCGCCGAGCAAGTTAGTGAGTCGTGACCATGTTTAATGTTGATGCCTGGGCTTTCCCCAATTTCGGTGGATGAAGTGAGTTGATCGGTACATGCTTTTGCCTAATTCGGCTATGGAAAGGGAGGCGCAGCGCAAGGCTTGTCCCGCAAAAGCTGCGCCCTGAAAGCTGAATGCAACGACGCTCAGTGATAGGTTCCATATGTACCTTACATCATTCGGGCCATCCGATGAACGTCCTGTAAGTTTGATTGGCGCAAACTTCATAGTAAGGCTGCGTCCGTCGTAGGATTTTATCCCTTGCAGTTTGCGATATAAAAGACACTGAAGTGCCTTGGCAATCGATGCGTAGTGCTGATGCATCAAATTTATCGAACGCTTTGCAAACCAATCCGTCAAAGAACCTTTCCATTCGCCAAAGAGCTTTTTTTCAACACAACAGCACAATCATTGTCGTCAAGTCTCACAAACGATATGGATTACGAGAAGGGCAAACTTCCCGAGGCCGACAGCTACAGCGATCCCCCACCATACCCCGGCAACAACGCGGAACTGCCAGACTACGAAACACCGAGGTTCAACAACACAGCATCAGATACCCGGCTAGTCGCGGCGACCGCAAGATTTCCGCCGACTTTGAATTGCTACTATCAATGGAAGTGGAAGCAAGTTTACTATCTGGGGCCTTCGGCCGAAGAGAAAATGTTTGCCATTTCATTTGATGGCAAGCTGTTTTCTACCAAGCAAACTCTTTGCCTTCATAATGGCCCCAGCGACAAGGCACCCGTCATGGCTACAGCAAGCAGAACTGGCATGGGATGGCACGACCGTTCCACCATCAACGTGAATCGAGAGTTTGGAAGCGGGGAGGATATCAAACTTGAAAAGCCCGAAGATGCAGGCTTCAGGAAGAGCCAAGTCCGAGCCTTCCACATGAAAACGCCGAAAGGAAGAGTCGAGGAGTTTCAATGGAGGACATCGCACGGAAATGAGATCAAGGAGCTGGCGGGACACTCATCAGGCTGGAAGCTTGTTCGCATGATGGGACCTGAGTCTATCGGAGGTCACTCAAAGAATCCAGACTTGGGATTTTCGAGTGATGGACAGGAGGTTGTGGCAGTCTTGGCGCACAACATGTCTTGGAGTATGACCAAGGGCTACAGGTTTGCCTTCATGGGAACAGGACTCACAGGAACTTTGGGCGAGGAATGGGAGGCGACGGCCGTTCTAACAGGATTCTGGCTGTGGTACCAACAAGTCACCACGAATTCTGCCGCAGGTGCCGGGGCGGCCGGGGCGGCGGGATGCTGATACTGTTCGTTGGCAACGCTTTTGGTTTGTCACTTTCTGTTGTCAATACGACATTTGTACCTGAAGAGCAGGTAAATCAACTCTCAAGACCCCACGTAAGATGATTGTAAGACCTGTAAATTTTCTCAATTACGATCTACCATGGCCGCTGTAAAACCTGGGAGTCCATATCCGAGCCAAAGAATCTTGAAAATAGAACACCAGTTGCCCCACATCAAAACATCCGTCGTCCGCCACCCCGCGAGATGGTTTGTGCAATTAGCGGCATTCGTAGCAGATAGTCTGTTCCAGGTTGCTACCACATAGCCAGTGGGTTCGTGGCATTAGCAGGGCGGACTTGGATAACGTCCCAATGCTCAACGATACACGTGCCATCAAACCGGAAGATGTCGACAATCGCCGTTGGCTCCGGAGCACCAAGTGTGTCCAGGCGGTAGTGAATGTAGCCGGTATTGTTGTCGAAGTTGTTGTGAATGATAGTCATGTTGACCCCTTCAGGCGTGACGAGAGTCGCGAGAAAGTCGACAGAGCTTTGCCTGCCGGAAAGGACGTTCGGGTTATGCTGAATGTAGTCCTCCGTCATATGATGCAAGAGGGCCTTTGTGGTGTTCTTTTCCACATAGAAGTCGTTGACGAAATCGTTAAAGATGGCCCGCTGCTCCGCTGGACTGGCTGGGCGGGAAGGACAGTTGGGCAGGGTTGCAGCTGTGGGGTGATAGCTGCCAAGTTTGGAGGCACTAGCAAGACCAAAGACGCTCACGACGACAGAAATGAGACGCATGGTGGGTTGTTGAGGTGAGGCGTGTTTACTTGAAGTCGGTTACAGTCGAGAAGCCGCTTGTTCACTTGTTGGCGAGACGAGTTGGGGTGAAGTGCGAGAAGAGGTGAAGTCTAAGATTAAACGAAAGGCAACTGATTTATACAATCCTATGAGATGGAATGAGTGGTTTCTGGCCTTGGTCATGAGGTCTTTCTGGTATGAGTTCGAGTATGTCGGGTACGTCGAGGCCCTTGCTGAGTACCTTAACTTGGGGTGACAGCACTAGCTATTGACTAGGCCCTTTAGTCACAGGAAGGTTCATGACTCTTTCCATATTGAGTTGCAATATTCAATTCAGAGTTGTTATTCCCCTGAAGCTTAAAAAGGTCGCTTTGATGTTGATATTAGTTCTACCAGGGACTGGATGTGACCGACCTGCCAATAACAACGAGTTGAGCTTCGACCTTGCCAAAACAAGGGCAGAAATTACCTGTTGGTCCACTTTTGCTCCCACCGGAGGACCAAAGTTGAAGATGCCGACCCGCGCGCGCGGTAAAGAAAAGCTTGTCGGGGTTGGTAGTGGGTCATCATCGGACCGCCGATGACACCCGATCGCCGTCCCGGAACCGCCCCTGACTAAGGATCATAAAGATGACAAGACCATGGGACCTGTTTGATTCCGCTTCCCGGAAGGAACTTGGTGGAAGCTGTCAAATATTTGCATCTTTTCTTCAGGTAAGGTAAGCTCTGCTCATTTGTCGTTTTCACCCTCCTGTTCGTAATTATTCAGTCTTATGATCTTTCGGATCGCGAAGAGGAACACCTGTGTTCCGTCTCGCGGCTAAATTTCGCAATCGTCAACTGATCTGCATGGCATCTACGAACTCATCGCTTGCTGTGCCCGTTCATCCGATAACTATGCGAAATAGAAGTTACAGTTTCTTTGACAAAAAATAATCCGCGTCTATGCAGGTGGCCGGGGTACTACATCTGTGGCGCAGTAGCGGAGAGCTGTGGCACGGGCTATCCTCTTATCTCCGACGAAGTCCGAAATGCCCAAACATCCGCTTGCCCTGGCGTCGGTCGACTGTGCTCCGACAGTCGAGGAGTTCTGAGGGGTAGCATCACGTGTTGTGGCTTGATCACGATCATCAGTGGGCCGAGACACTGTGGAGGCATCAGCGTCGGGATACATGATCTAGGAGTGTTACCGGGAACTGTGAGACCTTGAATTGCCTTGCGACTGGCAGCACGTAATCTCTGTGTTGTGCAGGGTCTTATGTCTTCGTGGCTGCGTGAACATGCACCGCAATGCAACCATCAGGTCCATCTCAGCCAAAATGCCCGACCACCGTGACAGCCCGGGCTTGTGTCAACTGTCAAAGGAGGAAGAGCAGGTGTATGAGAGGCAGCGCACCGAATGACCCTTGTTCTTATTGCTCCAAGACCGGAAAGACATGCAGCTTCGAGAGCCCACCCGATCGGACCCCTCTGACCCGGAAGAACCTGGACGCAGCCGAACTTCGGTGCACACAGCTCCAGAATCTGCTGCGATCGCTTAACCCGGATCTCGATATCGAATCGGCATTGAATCAGCCCGGAAATCAACGGCTGGAAAATGACGATAGCTCCAACACTCCGGAAGAATCCGATGAAGTAACCCCGCACAGCTACGAATGGCACGAGGGATCTCTGTCGCCGGAATACAAGTCTTCAACTCATGACAACGATGGCATGGCTATGCTTTCGAGTCACGACTCTGGATACCTCGGTATGAAAGACAACTTTCATCGTTCTACTGATTGTCCCGGTTGCTGATCAAAGGGTAATGTGACAGGAAGCAGTTCTGGGTCGCAACTGCTAGGCGAGATCGACTCGGTCATACACGTATCAAGCACACCAAGGCCCAACCCACCGACATCACGTAAACGTCGCAGACAATCATCAAGTTCTGCCGGACTCCCACCTCCAGAACCTTTAGACCTACCAGTGTCATACGTCGCGAGCCGCTTAATTGACGCCTACTTCCTTCTATACAATAACTGCTACCCAATATTGCATGAAAAGACCTTCCGGGAACGGGTGAACGCGGGACACCGGCAACGCCTCATTCAATCACCATGGCATGTCGTCTATCACATGGTGCTAGCCATCGGGCACTGGTTATCAAGTACCGAAACGGAGCATCTGCAATCTGGACATTACAGTGCAGCGAGATCAAATTTGTCGCTCCAGATGCTAGAGTCAGGCACGATTGAGACGGTGCAGGCATTTCTCCTAATGGGAAACTACCTCCAGAAGAGAGATCGGACCAACACGGGCTACAACTTCATTGGGTTGGCATATCGAATGGCATTGGGGTTGGGCCTGCATCGTGAACCTCCGGGACCCGAAGACACCCTCGGCCATGAACGCCGGAGACAGCTGTTTTGGACGGTATACTGCTTCGAGAGCGGCTTCAACATTACAACGGGACGACCACCGACGATGTCGGATGATTTCATCGACACTCGAATTCCACGCAACATTGATGACAAGGTAAGAGTCGATAGCATTACGTCAAATGTGACTCCATATGCTCATTATCCAATGCAATAGGAGTTGTCATTCAAGGCACCTGTACCACCTCCGGTCAACTATCCCACTACGTATTCAGCGGTAATATGCCAAGCTCAACTGGCGAAAATTGCTGACGCTGTCTACCATGAGTTCCTCTTGGCAAAGACGGCAAGTACGAAGGTCGAGTACCGTGTGGCAGAGACCATGGAACGGGACCTCAATCGCTGGCGACAAAACCTACCCGGGTACTTCCTCACCACAGACTGCCCAAATTGGTTTAGGGCACCACGATCCGTTGTCCTCTGGAAAGAACAGAATCTTCGCATTCTTCTATGGCGCGGCAGCCAGAAGTACCACAGCTACCTTCCAACCAAGACCAATGCAGAAGAAAAGTGTCTTGAAGTTGCCATGCAAAGCATTCATGATATCGCCACCTTCTGCATGGCCAATGAAGCCTGTCTACACCAGGGCCTAATCTGGTACGCGACGTACTTCTTATTCCAGGCCACGTTGGTCCTGGAAGCCAATTATCTCACCGAAACTAGTCGGCCCGAAGAGGACAGGCTCGCATGGCAGCATTCCGTGTCGAAGGCGCGCGCTTGTCTCAAAACGCTGGAGCAGAGGAGCAGATCAGCGAAGCGCTGCTTGGAGATGTTGGATCGCATCCACAGCCAATTTCAGTTTTTACCGCAGCTTGATTTGGAGCTGGATCCAGCTTCCTTCCAGGTTTCTAACCTGGGCCAAGATATCACGACAGCTTACCCGGAGAGCAGTATCATGCCGCCAGCTCACGACTTGATGGAGTTGCCAAGCGAGAACGACTTTGCATTTTACGGGGAAAGTCAACCTGTGTTTGGCGATGAGACGGCGGACCCAAGTCTTCGGATGTTGTTGAACGAGGCATCGCTTGACTTCATGGACAATATGCCGTTAGACCTCCTACTAGGTGACTGGACTACATAGAATTAACTGCAAACGCCATATAAAGCAAATTGGGGAGCAGATTCATTGTAGCCATATTTCTTAATCTTGATGTTTTATTGCTAGTGGGATAGCGTTGGAGAAGAACAGCCTGAAATTACAGCGGCCGAAATGTCAGATATTATCACCAACAACTCGCCACTGGCACATCCTCGCTTCTTAATTCTAACTTCTATTGAATGTTCCCTTTCCAAGTCTATTTACACCTGTTCCCATGCAGCTTTCTTAAGGCAAGACGTAACCTCCGTCAATGATAACATCGCTACCTGTCATGTACGTGGACGCATCGCTAGCCAGGTACAGGTACAGGCCCTTGATCTCCTTGGTGTGACCCTGTCTGCCCAACGCCGCCATGCGGTACGCCTCTTGCAACGCCAACGGACCAGCGCCCATCTTAGTGTCGAAGAAACCCGGGGAGACAATGTTGACCCTCGCAAACTCGCGCCATTCGCGGGCAAGAGACTTTCCGAAATGCGTCACGTACGCTTTGGTGGCGTTGTACACGGGCTGGTCGACGGGCACGTTGACGATGTGGCCGCTCATGCTGGATGTGATGATGAGGTTGCCGAAGCCCTGGCGGTGGAAGACTTCACCGGCATACTTTGAGCAGTACACGATTCCGTCAACTATAATATGTTAGCGATACTCTCACCGGAAAACCCTATTTAGAGATCTGCAGCAACCTACCGTTGACAGACATCTGTTTCCTGTACTCGTCGAGAGTCTGTTCGAGGATAGGCTTTGAGATGGCCATCCCTGACACGGTGTCAGTGTTTGTTCCAACACTAATATTACTGTGTTGATTGTCAACTTACCAGCGTTGGCGATGAAAACATCAATCTTGCCGAAGTCTTGCAGAACCTTGGCGATAGTCTCTTGGACCTGGTTGGAATCCGAAACTGACAGGTATAGTTAGTAACGGGGTCTCTAGTTCTAGTTTTGTCAGGTCTGCTTACCGTCGACCTTGTATGCTGATGTCTTCACATTATGCGTGTTCGAGAGGTCTTTCGACTTTTGAATCGCTGCATCATTTCTATCAAGATGTCAACGCCGTAATTCTGGTTGATCGACTTGCCCGAAAACTTACGAGTTGTACCACAACGCAACATTGCCTCCGGCTTCAGCCATCGCCTCGGAAACGGCATACCCAATACCATCCGCGGCACCGGTAACGACAATTACCTTGCCAGTGACTTTGAGCTGTTCCAGAACGTTGGAGGGTGTGTTGGGGAAAGGCCTGGGGAAGCCCTCGCGGGTCTTCTGGCAGTCATCGTTGGACATAGACATGTTGGCGTTGGTTGTGATATGACTTGGCTTGAGTTACTGTGACAGAAAAGGCCCTACAATGTTTGTCAAAACCATGAAAGTTCGTCGCTTTAATGAGTGAGCTGGGTTGAGACGTGGCATCGGCCGCTCCGCTCCGCGTCGGTGTGCTGTCGTCCGAGAGGGGATTCTTGGTGGGGGCGGGGCAGCACTGAATCATTGGGGCGCATGTCACTGTCGGCTGAGCCAATCCCGGCGGGCAATGGAGACCGTTTCGTTGGACTCGACGGTCCCTCTTGACGTCATAACACTCATCTGGAGACGTAAAATATCTCTCAAGGTGTCGCAGAGCTTGGCTACTTATTTGGAACATACTCTTGGCGCTGACATGGAAGATAGTTGGAACATATCCACGAGGTGGTGGTTATGGGTACAAGTCTAGCGAACATACTAAACATCCCTGAATCTCAAGCTCAAGCGCTACTTTCGCGACGCCGAGAAATGTAAAGCAGCGAATACTTTGTACTCTGTGCTTTCAAATTCATTACACTGTGAAAATGTCATTCTCGTCACTGAGTATTTCCATTTCTCCATGCCATCCATCTCTACCCGCCCCCCTCTCAGGAAACAATCTCCAGCATGGTCTTGAACAACTCATCCGAATCTTGGCCCAGAGGGCTGGCCACAGCGAGCGCCTCTTTCGCGTCCACGGGAGGATAGATCAGTGTCTGGTTTATGTACATCTTGATCCGCTTCGCAAGGTCTCCATGAAATTTGACCTTTCTTTCCCATCCCTCGCCAATGACTGCTCCCCATGAACCCAGGTCTAGACAGCAATTGTATGCAGCCTGCGAATACTCCATCATAGGTTCTCCAAGTAGCGCTGCGGCGGCGTTATGCCCAGACACGCGACCAAGTTGGAGTGCATGCTGACAGGACATGAGCGCATGGTGACCGCTCGGATCTGCGATGGCATAGGCAGCGTCACCTGTCGCAAAGATGTCCTTGCTCATCGAAGTCTGAAGATACATGTCGACATGCAAGCGACCAAGAGAGTCTTTGGGTCCCGCTATCTGCTGCGCAAGAGGGGATGCTCTCACTCCGGCAGTCCAGACCGCTGTCTTTGTCGCGATGCGCTCGCCGGAGGCAAGGGTTACTCCCTCCTCGTCAACTGCTGAGACTGCAGATCCAAGTTTGATCTCAACATGTAGCTCTTCCAGGGCTTTTAGGATGACTGGACGAGGTCCGGGTCCGAGTTCCGGGCCAACCTTTTTGGCACTATCCACCAGAACGATACGTGGCTTTTCAATGTGGCCAAGACGCTTCGGAAGCTCCGTTGCGAGCTCGATGCCCGTGAAGCCGGCCCCGCAGACGACAATGGTGTCGCGGGCTGCGCTCTGTTGGTATGATGCGAGGCTTTCGAGATGACGCTCCAATCTGGCGGCAGCATCTAGGGTGTCGATATCGAATGCATGCTGTTCAAGTCCAGTAACACCCTGAGGCTTATTGAGGCGACTTCCAGTCGCGATGATGAGTTGGCTGTATTTGGCTGTGATATCTTTCCCCGTCGGCGTATGAACCTGCACACTTTGTCGGATGCCATCAATCGATTCAGCAGTGCCCTGGACAAAGTCGATACCAGCAGACTGGAAGAGTGTCGTCAATGGATGAGACATGCTGGCCGCATTGCTCTCATAAAGCCTTGGCCTGATCACCAATGTCGGCTCCGGCGCAATGACAACAACTTTGACTTCGTCGGTCTTGTTTTTGAGGTTGATGAGACGAGATGCTGAGAGGGCACTCCACACTCCTGCAAACCCAGCTCCAATGATCACAACTGAGATCGACATGATGAAGAGATTTCAGTAGTCGTGTGTTAGACAGAAGATAACGTTAGTTAGCTACAAACAGCTGAGGCTATCGCATTCCGAGAGTACAACTTTTATAACGTCTTGAGATATCCGGATATCCTAAAGGACCTTGAAGTTTCAGAGAAAAATGTCATTAGCAATTCCTGGTGTTTCACCCGGTGCTTCTATTGGGCTCTGGGCTGTACCACACAGAGTGCTATGTAATAAGCGGCTACTCGGGTACCTTTGTCATCATCACAGGCTCTCATCGAATACCCGCGCCACTATGCCGGATCCAGTACCCGGATACCCGGATACCCGGATGCCCGCGTCCCCGCTGATCTCTTGCGCAAAACTCACCAGTTGTCAGAGTTCGACAGGGTTTCTACCATGAATCGTGGCATGGATTCGATCAACACTCCGACGCGCCAGACGAGGGGAGGGACGCGATCTTCTCTCGCATGTTTGCCGTGTCGATCAAAGCACTTGAAGTGCGACGGCAAGCGGCCCCAATGCAGCAGATGTATTGAGTTCGAGAAGCAATGCGACTTTGCCCCATCGCGAAGAGGAGGGTTAGACCGGGCAGCTTTGGCTGAGAGACGTAAAAGGCTTGCCGCCGAAGTCCCTGAGTCTGATTTGAATGGAAGCTCGACACCTCGCTCAGAGCAACTTGGCCAACATCAATCGGGAGATGTCCGAACCCAAGCACAAGGGTGGGAATTGTTGGACAACTTCAATTTACTTGACGGGGCAACTCTCGGAAATGAGTCAACGCAGCCGATTTCAAGGTTATCGCCTCACAGCAATGCTGGAGACATTGAAACGGACCCTTTGATCAAGTCCTACTACAAGAGCTTTCACAGCCTGCATCCTTTCCTGCTACCACGAGCCGCCTTCCTCCGACTTGTCAAGGACCCTCCTCCAATGCTCAACTTCGGCCCACTAATAGCAGTGATGCGCCTAATCGGCAACATTTATGTCACGCAAGAATGGTCTATCTCACTCAAGGACCAGGCGGATGAAGGCTTGCTGCAATTATCCCCAGATAGTCCAGTACTGGTTCAGTATCGTTTACTTTATTCAATCGCCTTGTTTTGGAATAACTTCAAAGACGAAGCGAAACATCATATGGACTGCGCCACAGAGGTTGCGAAACGACTTGGGATGCACAAATCTGACTTCTCAGGGCAGTATAATGCCGGCGAACCAGTTCTTGAGGAGTCGTGGAGACGGACTTGGTGGATGCTTTTCATCATTGATGCATACTATGCTGGGACCTTGGGAACCATGAACTTCAGAGTCGGGAACATCGAGGCGACAGTCGAGCTTCCTTGTGAGGAGAGCGAATATGAGTCAGAGGTCAGCAAATGCGGTCACCCATAAAAGCGTCTGCGGCGGATAGCTAACTTGAATTAGGCCATCCCTCTACCAAAGACTTTGGAAGACTTCGACTCCAGAGAGTTCGCTCCTGACAATGTCACTTTCTCATCCTTCGCGTACCTCATCAGCGCTGTGCGTTGTGCGGCGTTGGCGATATCTACCGTACCCAAGGTCGCATCAAAGGAAGACTCTGCACAAGTACTTCATTCAGCCGACTCAATCATCGACGCGTGGTCTCTACTACTTCCGAAAGAGCGTAGGAAGGTCATGTCGAAAACAGGACAGATTGATGAGCTCATGTTTCAAGCACATCTTCTCATCGGAGTGTAAGAAACTCTTCTACGCCTTGATCGCGATGGTCCACTAAGATTAGATGTAGAGCGAGCATTGGCCTTCATAGGCCTCTATCTGACCTGAGGTTCAATCCTGTGGAGGACGTGTCAAGCTGTGCCCGAGAGCCACCTGTCGATAACCCGGCCTCAGACTTGATTAACGTGCACACTGTGAGGGTACTGCGAGCAGCCGAGTCGCAAATCCGTCTGCTGGCTTTGCCATCTAGACCATTCCATCACACGCCTTTCACGACTTGCATGGTCAGCGAGGGTACACTTGCGCTCCTTTCAGCTTGCAACTTCTTATTGCAGGGCAAGCAGCTAGCAATCGCGAGAGACCAAATTCGACTGACGATTGGATGCCTGAAAGCGCTGGGTGCATTTTGGCCAAGGACCGCTAAGAACGTGTCGGAGATACAGACTATTGCCCGCCATGTTCTCAGTTTGGGAGGGAAGACTACGAGTAGCGATACCACGCAGACTTCGAACAATGCCGCCAGCCAGTCAGACGCGACGGCTACTACAGGTTTCGGGCACAGCGGCTCGAGCAATGAGAATGGTATACTCTCTTCTCTTGGTTCAATGGAGGATGTCTGCGGATGGTATAATCTAGCGGACCTTAGGTCAGATTTCGCGCAATGGCCCGAGCATCAAACCTAAAGTTGTCGGTGGTCTTCTTAATCACGTTGTACTTTTGTATGTTTCCTGCCCAGTTAGGATTTTCTGAAGGCGAGTTTGAGACCACTCAGCGGGATAACAATCCTCAGGGACGAATGTAAAGACCTTCGGAGCATCAAGAGGCGCAAACATATGATTCAATCGAATTGGCAAGGAAAATGTATGTCCACAAATAAGCTCAAGATATGATGCGAAAACGGCCATGGAAGCCCTGTATTTACCCAACATTAATCAAGGAGAATGTAAAGTGTGTTTTTCGATCCCATTTGTTCCCCCCTCGTCACTAATAACTTTTGCACATTTGCTGCCTTGTCAACAGACGTGATGAAGATCCGGTCCCAAAATCCTACTGTTGCCCTCCTTGTCTCGAACGATGCTGTCTGTGTATGTTGTCCGCCGTTTCAACAGCTGTTGATGGCGCCGTATCTGTTGTGCGTAGCATGCCAGTATGAAGACTTGATCATGCCACTGGAGCAGACTATCGTCGTGGCGAAGTACATATAAACCTCGTTTCCTCCGAATGGTGCGCCGCAGCCGTTTGGCTTCTGAACGGTGCAACCAGGCCAGCGCTTCAGGTTCTCCCACAGCAGGTGGCACACAGCCGGAGGGTCATCGACATCGCTCATCTTGATCTCCCAGAACCTCGTTGCCGCATTTTGAGACATTGAGCATCCGGCTTCGGCTGAGGCGCTGCCAATCAGACTGGAGATGGCAACGGCGCCGGTAGTAAGAATGGTAGAGAACTTCATTGTACTGAGTTGAAGGTGGTGTAGAAACGCCAAGTTTGAACGAGTGAATGCACCGGACGAGTAAAACTCAGAGATCGTGGTTGCGACTGAGAGACTAAAGAAGGATGGCTTCGATGACCACTAGATATTCGGATTGTGTGATGAAGGTGATGATTCATTCAGTTAAAGTATGGCGATGAAACAGAATACTTTTATATGTTGATGCGCCATCTGGGACTCTTGCGTTTCTCTCAGTCTGACTGTTTGTTCATAGAGTTTGCTGGTGCTTTCCATTTTCCAAAGGGAGAAGGAGGCGGGAAACAGAGGAGAGGGCCTTGAGGGCGACGCCATCGCAATGCTGCGAGATTGCCCCGTGCAACAGCTGTTGTCCTCGGATGAGTAAACTCCAAGACTCGCACAGGACGAACGTTTGCGGTTTCGGGGTTTATGAACACTTTCAGCCTGCTGTTTCCTGGCCGTGTTGCAGTTGGTGGTACCCTGCATCCGTCCAGCACATGTCTGATGCCTCCCTTCCTTGCGTGTGGTACATACCATATAGGTATTGGGCGTTTTCAACTCCAGGCCTGTAACACAATGGGCCGGTTCCCCTCATTGAACTTGGCTTTCAACAAACTGCGCACGGAATTACTCTCCGTTCAATAAGCAAATAAGGCCAAGATGTCCCACAGATGTTCGTCGCTGGTTTGCGGACTACAAAGATCAATTTGCCCTTGTTTTGCGATCTCCATACAGAAGTCCACGTGATAGCTCTTCCCCTGGCTAGGTTCTTCTTTCAGTTGGTTCAATTATGTTTGTCATGGGCCTCGGATTGTCTTGCGGACTCCGCGATTTATCATGCCCGATAGTTTTCCCGGCGTGGTTCAGCACGTGCTATGGATGTTAAAAGATTATCACAACTGCAGCTGACGGTGATCTTTTTCCGGATTGAATGTCATTGCAGATTTTAGCAGCAAATATGGTGGAATCGTTTTCGGAAAATTGATATCCACAAAAGGATCCAGCTGAAGCCTTCGACCATGGGCTGGGGACTCTAGTAAATATCTTCCACCTCAAATCGAAGCGATTGTTTTCGCGAAGCAAATTCATCAGATATATCTCGGAAACCCGATTATAGCTGCTGCAATTAAAAAGATTGAATATTAGTCATAAAATGGATGCTCTACGTTGGACACCATTGAGGTGTAAATTAAACTCGTAGTAGATCTGAAATCTTACTCGTAAATCGATTGCATGCGAACATGTCTCCCGCAGCGACCGAATGAATTGTCGGAGGCGGCTCCGAGCCCGGGTCGGAAGCTGACTGACAGCCCCCTCTCATGAAGCTTAGCCAATGTCAACCAGGGGGCTGGTAAGTCCCACCGACTCCTACGTCCGGCGGACTTCGAACGGAAACTCTATTTGATTGATATTCGACTTGTTGCTACCCAACTCCTGTCTTTGTGAACTGCATACGCATGGCGGAACACGTATGCACGCAAATGTGCTGTTATCCCTCATCAAGGAGCTTCTGCGCCGGCGCCGGCGTCTGTGCCCTCAATTTGTCAATCTCGCTACATGACTTTCACCATCTCGCCAATCTCAGACCAGTACAGAAGCATAAGGTGCTGACGATGGAAATAGGCGCTTTGAAACTCAAAACTTTTGTTCTTGCAATTCTCTCCAGGGTTGTCATCTCACACGCACGGAGATAGCCGTTAATCGTACCCTCGTGACCAGCCAGGGTAGCCTGTGGAAACCTTGCCACTCACAGCCCTCTCAAAAGGATCGCTTTCCGCATCCCTTGGGCTCGACTTCGCCGGGATGAAAGCTTATTAGCCTTCTTTCAGGCTATGAATGTTTGATATCGCTTTCGGGTTGATGCAGGTAATTTTCCCAGCTTCGCAGGGCACATCGACTGCTACTTTTTGAGTCGCTGTTTCTCTGTCAGGCGCCCACATGCCGGCCACAGAGTTTGTAGATAGTCCAGTTTCAGTCAATTCACGCCGCCAAGAAGAAGAAACTAGCAGCCCTATCTGAAAGTTAATGAACGATATACGACGTATTGCGTGAGATTGTAAAAGTCTGGCGGCTAAATCGCAAAATTCATGAGATGAACGTCGTTTCGATGATAACTGGATAACCCCTGCTTGCCATGTGGTTGCCGCAGACAATGGGAGTCGTTCTGCCCGATTCTTTACATAAGGCGATGGTGGCTGACTCGTGAGGGCGCTGTTTTGTTCCTTTTCAAGAGGGAGAAAACTTCCCCCACGCGGAGACAAGAAGTAACCGCACTCCACCAAGTTCAGTGACAATGACGTGACGATCCTTGCCGCCTTCTACCATTGTTCTGGAATCTGAGCAATTTGTAAGGATACCACGAGTTCCAGTAAACATGTCAATAACTTTCAGCAGGCAAAACCCTCCATCATGGAAACCTTATTGTCCGAAAGTCCGTTCGCCCTCCGCAAAATACGACGACTAACTGAACAAAGGGCAGCATTTCTTCTGAGGCTCGTTTCAAATGTCGGCGAAATCCTACTAAACACAGCCGTAAATCGGCTGTTCTCTCCACCAAGGCCACTTGTTCTCGCGAACTAGGTTTCTACAACGGTCCGCTCCACTAATCAAACTTTATTTCATCGCGTGGCCCCTCGGACTAAGGACTTTTTTCTCCCCTCGAGACCCCCTTTTCCCATCACATTGGATCGCTTGGGACCATCCGCTGCCTTCGTCCACCGATTTTGGCAAGTCTTTTGAAGCGATGTAGCATCGAAACAACCACAGTGACCAACGACAGAGTGTCAAACGTCTGCATCTTCATGTTTCCTCTGGCCCCCACACACCGCCGCGCGCACCGGCAGCTGGGGTAGGCTGGTCCGCAGGCACAATGCCGAAGGTGAAATCGGACCCCCTAGAGGGCTAATTGCACACATTCGGCTAGTCGCCCGACGCCGAACGATCCGAATCCCTGGCGGAACCGGCTCCCAAGCACGAATTTTGTGAATTCTTGGCAGGGTCTGTGTCTTGGCATATCTCAATGCCCTCATCTCTGGGCCGTTTTTGAGTTCGGCGCATCTGGGACATGGGGAGGCTTATGAACCACTAGCACTGCCGACCTGCCACTTTTGAGCTTGAACGATGATGATTGGCATGGATTTCCCGGTATCCCGTACGCCATCCCGCCGTACAAACTAGCTGCGCCCGTTGGGCTCTCCCTGTCAGACATGCCCAATCCTACCCCGCGGGCATCGAGCGGACATCGCTTATTAGATGTTTGCCGCTCGCGGCTATTAGTAAAACATCTCCTTCGTCCAAGACTTGCATCGTGAAGCAGAATGCTCACCTAAACACTCTTTTTACAATACGGACTTGCGTGGAGGAAGGATTTCTCATGGACCGAGTCGGCGGGCACGACCTCACGATAATCTAATACCGATACCACTCAACGCATCAGCTGTTCGACTATGTACAACCGCAACCCAACCCTCGCACCATTACCGACTGTGCTCCAGCACGGACTCAGGGCCGTCACCGCCCTCGCCTTTCTCTCGCTTGTATCGTCGTTTGCTCTGTTCGTCTATCTCAGCGGGAGGTTGGTAGCCTGGTACTTCAGGTCGAATCCGAAGAATCCGCAGAGAGAGGTGGAGAACGGGACAAGGGGTGCTCTTCCCTGCGAGGTTGGCGCACAGTACTTCGGAACGGCGGACCAGGGAAGAAAAGCACCGAACCAGGCCCTCGTTCTTGTCATCAACGTTCTCTTTGCGGACGTGCTGCAAGCCTGCGCCTTCTTCCTGAACATTGTTTGGGTCATAGAGGACCGGATCACGGACGAGTCGCCGGCATGCTGGGCCCAAGGATGGTTCATCTCGACGGGTGATCTGTCATCCCTCACGTTCCTGACGGCGATCGCTGTTCATACCTACATCACTCTCATTTTGGGGCGCAAAGTCCCGACAAAAGTTTTCTATGCTGTTATTTGCTTTTTATGGTTTGCCGTTTTGTTCCTGTCGGTTTTGGGCGTTATCATCACGAACAATGGAAAGGGAGTGGGTGGCTTCTACGTTCGTGATACTGCTTGGGTAAGATACTTGCTCGTATCGACGATAACATAACCGCTGGCTAACGTTACACAAATAGTGTTGGATCAGTTCTGCATACGAGCCCATGCGTTTCTACCTTCATTATCTATGGATGGTCATCCTGCAAGTTGTTGGAACAGTTTCCTGGGTTCTTGTTTTCGTGCACTTTTACCGAAGGGCAAAGGCACTCAAGCTGTCGAAGAAGTCTGGCGAAGAAAGCAGCTCCAACAACAGCGTCCTCAGTCCTACGGGCGTTGCCCCGCGAACGTCTGAGGGCGTAAAGTCGGAAGTCCACAAGCGAGTCCTCTTCTTACTATACCCACTGATTTTTCTCGTTTGTACGACACCGTTGGCAATTGGCCGCATGATGGGAACCCGCGGTGTCAAACTCTCTCCGGAGTATCTTTGCTTCGCTGGAGCTATGATTACCTCCAACGGTTGGCTCGACGTCATTCTCTTTTCGACAACCCGACGAGCCATCCTCTTCCATACATCTCCTGACGACCAAAACCTCGGAATCGAAACATTCAACCTGACGCCTCTCGGTCAACAATTTGGACACAGGGTGTGGATCACGTCGGGATCTAAAAAGAAACAGAACGAAAGGAAGAATGGTGTGTTCCGCAAGCCGTCGCGGTGTCCAAGACGGGGGTCTGCGGGGAGCCATGACCGGAGTGAGAGCATGACGTCGCTACATAAGCGTGATCTAGCGGGACTCAAGGGCATTCAGATGGAGACTGTCACTCGCGTCTTCGTGGAGGTTGAGTCGCCATCTGAGGAGAACGGCTACCCTTCTCGTAGCCTGGCTTCGATGCCATCTGCCGAGAGTGTTGGTCCAAGGGTGTCTCAAAGCATGGACATCGTTAGATGAATTACTACAGAGAGAAGAGAAAATATAAAAAAGTATTCAAGTTACACAATTTCAGAGTTCTGTGGCGTTCAAGCCTCTTCCATGGTCTGCCGGCTGATTATGCAGTGAAAGACAGGCGCTAATAGTGATGACCGGCGTGACTCATTTGCCGGAATCATGGTTTTGGCAGTTCTGCGGATTGTTCCATGTTTCTGGACTACATGAAAACTCAATCAACCTTGCAAAGTATTTCCGTCAATCGGAGACAATTTTCCAACTCACCAACTCCCTTATTATCATAAGTCTAGAAGAAAAGTCATGAGTTCAACCTCCAATGCTGGTCATAGCGGCCCTCGCACTCACGCACCTTACCGCCAAATCAGGGCGCACTATGATGACGAGACTATCACAGTCTACCAGGCCTATAGCTCATCCATTGCAACGGCCGCTATCGAGGCTCAACGACTAGATGCCTCGCCAAGCTTCAAGCTCACCAGAATGACCTGGATCAAGCCCAGCTGGACTTGGATGCTCAATCGTGCTGGATACTCTTACAAAGATCCTGGCCAAGAGCGCATTCTGGCTTTGAAGATGCCACGCGAGTATTTCATCGGACTCCTTCGCAAAGGAACGTTATCACACGCTGTAGCTGCGCAGGACGGCGAGAAGGTTCGGATCTAATGGGATCCAGAACGCACGGTGCGACTGGATAAGTTGCCGTATCGAAGCATTCAAGTCGGAATCCCTGTGGGAATTTGCAAGTCTTGGATCAAGGATGGAATCGTGGGGATCGAAGATGTCCCTGGTCGTGCGAGGGAATTGAAGAGAGTCTTGGACAATGACCCAGCAATTTCGGACAGAGAGCTGGCCGAATTGGGATTGATGCCATCAGAACAGGAATTTGTTGTACCTGGCGATGTGCAAGGAATATTGGAGATGACCCCGGCCCAGGGTTCATAGAGGTTGTGGTAACAGAAGGGTTCTTCCGCAATGGCCAAAGAAGAATTGAGCGAGACTTCGTCAATTTCATTGCGGTGCAACTGATGCGATTGGCCGCGGGGCATATTACGACAATACTGGTTGGCCTTCATGATATTGCCACGTATCAAATGGCGCTACCGTTTGATCGAGAGTTTTTGCTGTTGGATGATGGCTACAACACTATCACAATGCCAAATTTCCCAAGTTGATCCCGAAAATTGCCTGCTGGCGTTCTCACTAATCCGGGGAGAGAAAATCTTTCCCTCAAGCAGCTTTGTATCAGGTAGTAACAGTCAGGCTACACAACAGGAGATAGTGATCCCGAAGCCCCACATCGGAATCTTTTCCTATGCCCTTTATGTCAGACGGAGGGGGCCTGAGGGGTCATGCTGCAGCTGGGTTGGATGACATTGATCGCCGTAAGCAATGCTTTGTTGGGTTCGGCGAGGAGTCAGCAGGGTTTGCCGCAGTGATTTCCACCTCTTTCTTCCATTTTAAAAATTGTTTTGCACCAGGAATGTTAAGAGCCGCGGTGCGTACCTTCAAATTCCAAGCGCAGGTGCCAACAGCGGTTGGGGTCGCTGAGAACGATACATGATGGCACGAAAAGGAAGCCAGAAAGTAAGGACTGGGTGTTTGACATGCAAGTAAGTATCGGCAGTTTGTCATTTCATACGCTAAGAGTCGTACGCAGATTTCGAAAGATAAAATGCGACGAAAGAAAGCCAGACTGTCTGAGGTGCGCTGCCAGTGGACGCCCATGTGACGGGTATGCTGTGCCGAGGAACGAGCTCCGGCGGCACCAGCTCCAGCCTATCCCAATATTTTCAGATAACAGAAGGCGAGCGGAGAACCGCGCTATTCAGTTCTTCTCTGAGATGGTCGGACCGAACTTATCGGGGCCAACAGAACCGTACTTTTGGACGCATCTTGTGCTTCAATCAAGCACGTGCGAGCCGGCGGTCAGGCACTCCCTCATTGCAATCAGCTCACTCTACGAAGATATCAGCAAAGCCAGAACCAATGAGTTTTTTTCGAGAGTCGACCCGCTTCATCTTAATAGTCTGGCTCTGACACATTACAATGCAGCGATTAAGGAACTCGTAAATATCACAGATCAGGGACTGGTTCTGTTGATTTGTGTTCTCTTCATCTGCATTGAGCTACTGCAGTCAGACAGAGACGCTGCTCTTCGACACTATATATACGGAAACGCTATTCTTGATTTATTTGATCCGGAAGATACATCCTGGGTTTGCCAGTGGCTGAGGCCCCAGTTCCACCGGCTACAGACCTTGCACCATTTCTTCGGCGACAGATCTGAGTCTTCTGGGAAGCATGACATGTTGAGAAAGACACCAGTCTTTTTCTCAACTCTTAAAGAAGCGGAAGAGAATATGGACGACATTTTCAATCAGTCGTTTCAACTTGTGCGCCGTGGCGCTAGGTACCGTGTTGGCGGTCAGCAACACGAGCAGCCTGGCCCAGACCTTCTGGAAGAGCAAAGAAGACTAAGGCGTCTACTAAATGTCTGGTACATAGTCTTCAACAATCTTGAAGCAAAATCAAATTGTCAACCAGCGTCTATCACGGCAGTTCAGCGCGCCTATTTGCTATCCAAATACAGGCTTTGCCGTATTTGGGCGGCCATGGTTTTCAGCCCCTCCGAGATGGACTACGACAAATACGAAGACGATTACCGACGAATGGTCGAGGACCTAGGACAAGCGGCCGATGAGCGCACCAGGAGTAGGAGCCGCAACAACTTTGAGTTCGAAATGGGGTTCTTAGTTCCCATCTTCTTCATGACTATCAAATGTCGATACCTTGATTTGCGCGTTCAGGCATTGCATTACTTAAAGGTCCTTGCAGCGCCCCGGGAGGCCTTGTGGGAGAAAGAGGGAATGTATGCCCTTGCGCGCCGAATCATCGAGATCGAACATGAGTTACTCTTGGATACAGACGGAAAGCCACCGGCTACCCTCAGCTCAACATTCCGGGAACTGCCCCCGGACGAGAAGAGGGTTGTACATGTCGTTACCGGATTGACGGGAGAGCATTCGAATGAATTTTATGGGCATCAAGTACAAGGACGTAACGTTGTGTTTGTCTTAAAGAGCCCTGATAATGGCGTTCTGTTCCGGCCCGACGTCCTTGGTGAAGAGCCTGTTCCTCTGCCAGCGTGGAGCCCAGAGGCAACGAAGAGAGAAGTATTGGCACGAGGGGCTCGGATTTAAAGGGATGTTGCTCATCACTGCTTTTAATACAATTCTTAGAGATAACAACCCTTATATCACAGACTACTTGAACGTCATGCCCAGATCATTCGCCCCGATTAGGAACGGGAGGTGTCCGGAGATTTGCTGCGTCTCCGAAAGCGGGGCCGGCCTGCCGGAGTTTAGTGCCTAATCCGTGCATGCCTTACCTCCGGCTGGGCTCAATGAACGCCCGCTTTCATCGATGCAAGGATCCGGCTGGTTCTCGGCACGAATGCCATGCATGCGCACTGAGTCACTCACCGAACGCATGTTCCCAAGCAATGATGGAGATCTCCCCGTCCAGGCAGGTCGTCCCGGTGGAACTTGCGCCTGGGGAGGGCCTTTCCACCGGACACTAGATGCTCTCAGCGTCCACTTCCACTCCGTGACTGGAAATGAGGCTGCTGAACGGGTATTTGCATATGCGCGCCCGTAGTTTATGTCTGAGGTGTCATCGGCCCCAACAAGCTTTAGATAGAAAGATAGTCCCGAAAATGGAATTTGTAACCGCTCGAGATAACTCTATCGCGTCGGCAAAGTTTCTTTTAACCGAAGCCTGCGTCGGCTCTGAGGGGTCCAGAACTCAATCTTGAGGCTCCGGGGCGTTCCCCGAATGCATACATGCTACTACTGCGTAGCACCGCGTCGAAGGGCACACCGCTTGACAACAAACACGTGTATCGGCCGACAGGCTATGGCATTGTCTTCACGAGGAACATTATTGTTCCATCATGTGGTTGCTGGGAGTTGCACACCGCGGAAAGAAATCGCCTGCAAAGTATCCGGGCGTTGTGAGACATTGCATTCAACCCTGCCACAGGGTCGGTCGGGTTGTGGGTCGCGTCAGCTAGTTGCAGCAACCCGTGGATCTTGTCGGATTGCTAGTTTGAACTGCAGGCGATTCAGGGTCTTCTATCTGGTTCTATTTCACGGTTGGTCAAGCCCACTCTCATTAAGATGCATTCTCAATGACACCGGTGCGTGCTAGGCGCAATGCTCGATCGTCCCGTGAACATCAGCTGCGTTGGAAACTCAACTGAACGCGCGATGACGTTAGTGGGAATAAAGCAGCTGGCCTTCGGAAATAGACGACTCCGACCTCAACGGTTGTTTGATGGATCGCATCTAGTTTCTCTTCTCATTGGCTGAAAGCTCTGGAACGCCTACACCATTGAGTCATGGGAAGATCTGTCTGTCTTAACCCCGTGTCGTGCTTCCGACGGCTTCAGATGAAAGCACGAAATCGAGGGCTCGGAGCGGGATCGCCACCACGCTAAAAGAGCGGTCGAGACGGCGCTCCATGTCCCCTCAAGCCCTTTGACCCCACCTGCGCAGAGGAATATGGATTCCGCCGACCAGGAGCCATGGCAAAATGACCCTAGACCCTTTCCGTATTAATAATGGCTCTCGCCTCGCTAACTGTCTTGAATGCACATGCAAGCTCCCGCCGGCTAGGCGGTGCACATTGTTGGGCTGTATGCCGTCACCTGCAGTGTGCGTGGGGTTTTACCCCGAGATAAGGGTTGCATTTCGGCTCCATCGAATCTGTTGTTTGGTCAGACATCTGTTCCACGGAGCTTTCTGGGATGCACTTTTTTTCACAGGTTTCGTCCCCACAGCCATGCACAAACAACTGCTGCCCGACACGAGGGCACAACTGATGCCATCCCCTTTCTAGTAAATCCGAAAAAATTCTTGACTTACGGGGAATATGAATTCCCCCAAAACACTCCGGTGGAGATGACAAATGATATTGCCGTGGAGCGTATGCTGGCCGCGGGTACCCTAATGGCAACGGCGCCATCCCGTGTTAGTGCGAGAGTGGAGCAAACCTTGGTCTCATAGACTCGACTTAACACACACTGCTCTCCTCGTCATCGGTCGTTGCATGTCGTTTTCATACTTCCTCGTCTCTTGGACCAGTTGCTTTGGCCCAACCATAATTCATCGACAGCTATCGAGTTCACTCAACTGTCGCAGGTTCTCTTTCAACTACCCCATAGACAAAATTGATACACTTCTTTGCGCTAGATACCCTTCCTTGTTTTGTTATCCTACCATAGACTTTCGGCAGCATGACCGGTCCATTGAGGCCCGAGGAAGACGGCCGCTGGGGTGAGAATGCGGCCGGAGAGATCTCCATTAACGCCGCGCTCGATGAGTTCCACGACCTCGAGAAGGAGCTTTCGACATTACAACACCGTCACTCCACGGCCGCACACCATTCACAACCCAAAACCCACGAACGCGATGCAGGGGGTGAGAGCGACTCAACCATCGCGCCAACCGAGTCCGGCGAGAACTCGTTCGACCTCCCGGACTTTCTCAGGCGGGGGATCATGGACATGCGCACGCCAACAGGAGGGCCAACCAAGAAGCTCGGGGTTTCGTTCAAGGACTTGACGGTAAAGGGAATCGAGTCATCTACCAAGCAGGCCGTCACGTTCCCTCGCGATCTTCTCAACACATTCGGTCCCGACTTCTACCACTTCGTCACGGGACTCTTCCCGAAACTCAAAATTCACAAAGAGCCTACCGTCGACCTCATTCGGAACATGACTGGGACAGTGAGACACGGCGAGATCATGCTGGTTCTGGGTCGGCCGGGTTCTGGATGTTCGACCTTTCTCAAGGCCATCGCCAATCACCGAGACGAGTACGCCAAGGTCGATGGAGAGGTTTACTATGGCGCGATCCCGGCTGAGGATCAGCTGCGACTTTTCAGAGGAGAGGTGGTCTATTGTGAGGAAGATGACCGGCACTTCCCCTCTCTCACAGTATGGCAGACTTTGTGGTTCGCGCTGAAGAACAAGACCAGGAAGAGGGAACAGTGGACTATCCCCATCATTCTCGACTCGCTTCTCCAAATGTTTGGCATTGATCACACCAAGAACACGCTTGTTGGCGACGAGCATATTCGAGGTGAGTCCCTCTTGATGCACCACGGCTAGAGGCGGTGCTGACGACCTCTAGGTGTTTCTGGAGGAGAACGCAAGCGTGTAAGTCTGGCAGAAACTCTGGCCACAAGAGCTTCGGTCGTCTGCTGGGATAACTCCACCCGCGGCCTTGATGCCAGCACAGCTCTCAGCTTCGCCAAGTCACTCCGAGTCTACACAGATGTCAGTGGCCGCACGACACTAGTCACACTCTACCAGGCAGGCGAGTCTATCTATGAATTGATGGACAAGGTGCTCGTGATAGACGACGGACGTATGCTATTTCAAGGCCCAGCCAACGAGGCGAAGAAGTATTTCGAGGACTTGGGATACTTGTGTCCCCCAAGACAGTCAGTCTAACCGATAATGACTGCTGAGAATCAGGAGCTCACTCTTGCATCTCAATAGGACCACCGCAGACTTCTTGACCTCCATCGCCGACAAGAATGCCCGTCATTTCCAGTCTGGACGCGAGGAATCAGCCCCAAAGACACCTGCAGAGCTTGAACAAGCTTTTCGACAGAGCGAGCACTACCAACGACTGCTTCAAAACGTTGACGATTACGAGCGGGACAGCAAGTCTACGAATAGCGAGAAACATCGCATCTTCGAGGAAACAGTAAAAGAGGGTGAGATTGCTATTTTCAAATCGGGCCACATTCTGGAGACTGACAATAAACACAGCAAAGAGCAAGACTGTTGTTGGGGACTCAGTCTACACTGTCTCGTTCTTGAAGCAAGTCGCCGCTTGCACGAAGCGGCAAGCCTGGCTGCTGTGGGGCGACCGAAACTCTTTCTACACCAAACTCGTCATCATCATCGCCAACGCCCTCATCGTATCATCGTTGTTCTATGGCGCCGGACAGGATACCTCGTCGGTCTTTGCTCGCGGCGGTGTTGCTTTCTTCTCGATTGCCTTCATTGGATGGCTCCAGTTTGCTGAACTCCTCCCCGCGGTGTCGGGACGTACCACGATCGAGCGACAGAGAGTCTTCGCCTTCTACCGACCATCAGCCGTTGTCATCGCCAGAATGCTCCTCGACTTCCCCCTCATCTTGATCATGACGCTACTCTTCAGCATCCCAGTCTACTTCCTCGCCCAGTTTGACGTCGATGCGGCCAAATTCTGGATTTACACGTTACTAGTGTACACGGCGACTTTCTGTCTCACGACAATGTACCGCATGTTTGCATCCCTATCATCCACGGTCGACGATGCCGTCCGGTTTGTCGGAGTTGGTATGTACACGATGTCATTCCCGTTCCCAAGGGTCGATGCTAACCGCACTTTCAGTTCTCAACATCATGTTCATCTTTACTGGCTACGTGATTCCGAAACCGGCTCTTCTTAATGACGCCATTTGGTTTGGCTGGATCTACTACATCAATCCGGTAGCCTACGGATTTGAAGCACTCCAGACCAACGAGTTCTTCGGCCGAGAGCTGCAGTGCAGCGAGTCTCAGCTTGTCCCTCGAGGACCTGGCTCAGATCCCAACTATCAAGGATGCAGTCTTCCCGGCTCAACTCTTGGTAGCACTGTTGTCAGTGGTCCGGCATACATGCAAGCCTCATTCGAATAGTTAGTCTCACCCTCTCTACCCAGAGTCGAATGACGTTCAGCTCACTGACCACTACCAGTTCGAGGTCCAATCTCTGGCGCAACTTCGGCATTATGCTGGCTTTCACCGTCTTCTATCTTGCGATTACAGTCGTTGCCGTAGATACGATCAGATTCAAGGGCTCCGGTGCGCAGTCACTCATCTTCGCAAAACGGCCAGACACCAAGTCGAAGGAGGAGAAGAAGAAGAGCAACATGGCGGAGGAGACCTTTGAGCCGATTGGTGACGGAAAGAGCGTCTTCACTTTCAAGAACATCAACTACACAGTCCCCTACGTCAATGGTGAGCTCCAGCTTCTGAATGGTGTTTGCGGATACGCCCGTCCGGGAAAGATGATTGCGCTCATGGGAAGTTCCGGTGCTGGCAAGACGACTCTTCTCAACACGATTGCACAAAGACAGAAAGTCGGTGTTGTTTCTGGCGAGATGCTGATCAACGGCTCGCCTCTCGGAGCCGAGTTCCAGCGAGGCACGGGTTTCTGCGAGCAAAGAGATATTCACGAGGGCACGGCAACCATTCGAGAGGCACTGGAGTTCTCAGCTCTCCTCCGACAAGAACGTACCATCCCGCGAGCTGAGAAGATTGCCTACGTGGATCGCATCATCCACCTTCTTGAGTTGAGCGAGTTGGAAGACGCGCTGATATCTTCGTTGACCGTGGAACAGAGGAAGAGAGTGACGATTGGAGTTGAGCTTGCTGCCAAGCCCAGTCTCCTTCTGTTCTTGGATGAGCCAACCAGTGGCTTGGACAGTCAGTCCGCCTACTCCATCGTCCGATTCCTGCGAAAGCTTTGCGATGCCGGGCAAGCGATTATCTGCACCATCCATCAGCCATCCTCGGACCTCATTGAGCAGTTCGACATGATTCTTGCTCTCAACCGCGGCGGCAACACCTTCTATTTCGGACCGGTCGGCACCAACGGCTCCGTCGTGGTCGACTACTTCGCGCAACGAGGCTTCCCTTGCCCTCCCAGCAGAAACGTCGCGGAGTTCATTCTGGAAACGGCCTCGAGACCATCGGTAAAAGATGGCAAGCGCGTTGACTGGAACGAGGAATGGCTCAACTCGAGTGAGCACAAGGCCATTGTAACGGAAATTGACGAAATCACGGCTGCAAGACAAGGCCCTTCGACGACATCGTCGGCGCCGACCGAATTTGCTTCATCCACAATGTACCAATGCCTCCTTCTTACCAAGCGCATGTTCGTCCAACATTGGAGAGAGCCTCAGTACATGTACAGCAGAGTCTTCGTGCATACCGTTATGGGCATCTTCAACGGATTCGTGAGTCGTCTTCATCGATTTGAGCACCGCTACCAAATGCTAATTGACGCCTAGACTTTCTGGATGCTGGGTAATGATATCGCCAGCATGCAGAACCGCATGTTTTCAGCCATCATTCTCATCTTCTTTGTGCCCCCAACAGTTGTGAACTCGGTCGTCCTGAAATTCTTCCAGAACAGGGACCTCTGGGAAGACCGCGAGTTGCCGAGTCGCACATATGGCTGGGTCGCATTCTGCACAGCGAACGTTGTCTGCGAGATTCCTATGGCCATTGCCTCCGCTACGATCTACTGGCTTCTGTGGTACTTCCCAGTTGGCTTCCCAGCAACTGCTTCCATCTCAGGGTACACCTATCTGATGGTCCTCGTCTGGTCGCTGTTCCAGTCAAGCTGGGGACAGTGGATATCGGCTTTCGGGCCGTCGTACTCGACGGTGTCTAACGTGAGTTTCTCCTTCAGCTAGCCACGACGCATTGACTAACAATGCACCAGATTCTTCCCTTCTTTTTCGTAATGGTTGCCCTCTTCAACGGTATCCTAGTACCATACGACTCCATTCCGGAGTTTTGGCGGTACTGGATGTACTACATCGTAAGTCTCTCCAGTTCAATTCCACGAGTAAGCCGAATCCTGACCAGTCATCTAGAACCCGACGACTTGGTTCACTCGCGGTGTTCTCTCCGCCGTACTTCCCCCGGCCGCCGTTCAGTGCGCCTCTGCGGAATTCGCACGCTTTAACCCGCCGCCTGGGTCAACCTGTGGCGAGTATGCGAACAACTTTGTGACGCAAGTTGCTGGCACCGGATACCTCGAGAACCCCAATGCGACTTCCAACTGCGGCTACTGCCCTTACAACAACGGTGGAGAGTATATGAGAACACTCAACGTCTTTCTGACCGACAAGTGGCCCTCATTCGGCATCTTGATTGCATTCGCAGTGGCCAATTGGGCTTTGGTTTACTTCTTCGTGTACACGGTTAGAATTCGCAGGTGGACTTTTGGGGTGTCTACCGTGGCTAAAGTACTGTCGGGCATTGTTCAGAAGTTCAGGGGCGGGAAACAGAAGGAAGCGGAGCACGTTTGATTGCGTCTCCATTGCTTGTTAAGCGGGACGGAGTCGGCTCTAGTCATCAAATCACACCGAGCGGGGTTCAGCCCCGTTACTCCCCTTGGTGTAGTTGGTTCATCACGTTCGACTGTAATGGTATATCCACATCCATCGAAAGGTCTCTAGTTCGATTCTGGAAGGGGAGAACCTCTCTTTTTGAATTTTGGCCGCCCTTTGATTCAGTGTGACAGTATGTTTTTGGGTCGGGCACTTGCACTGGGCCTGAACCTACTCACAGCTCCACGATGTGAATGCAGACATATGAAACTAAAGGCCCCTCCCTTTTTTTTTGACCTCCTGGATCTAGCAACACCTCCACTACCTACAACCCGTAGTTTCCGCACAAGCCCTTTTACTCGCAATCAGCGCTAGCCACAATGTCCAGCTCATTGGGCGGGATCTCTATGGCACACTTCCCATTCGCATTGCAAGTTCCCTCCTGCTGGGGATTCGCAACGCTCCCAGTGCATGGCTGACCTTGCTTGCCGCTCGCTTGGGTGTTGCCCCCATTTCCTCTAGCAGGTGCTGCGTCACGATTTAATCAGTGATTTTGCTTAAAACTCAAGTGTCCGCAACTGTTGGCAGCTCCTTACAGGCAAGAGTCTGGCTGGCCATGACGGCAACGAGAAAAGTGGTGACAGAGGAGAACTGCATATTGACGAAAGGTTGTGTATGGGACGTGTTATACCAGATAACAAATTTGAAGAAGGCTGCTTTTAGGTTGATGTAAGGAAGCTTAGATTAAGGTTGCTTGTTTTAGGCTTCGGGTGGGAGCCGGCGACCTCCTAAATGGCGAAGCTGAAGTCAAGCTCCGTTATCAACCAAGATGACGGGAACGATAAAACTTGCGAACCTATTATCGGATGTCGTTTTGACAGTTTCTGATGCACCTCAGTTCCAATTCTGGGTTTCGTATCCATGTCGACGGTGTTGACTTGGTTTGATCGGGTTGAAGTCCAGTCCGACTACACGTACGTCACGACTTGTCGCCAGGGTAGCAAGCTCCGCAATAAAGCTTCAGGACCTAGGTTCTTAGAATGGGAGGTTCAATAGACTGACTCATTATTTGATGAGACATGTCTCGAAAGGTGCAGTCTTATTGAAGCAATTTAATATTACAAAATGGCAGCGCACGCAGAAGAACAGGATTAGTACACTTGACTTGTTTGTAATGACCATTGCAAGGCCCGTGCAAGTCACTGAAATGACCTCGCTTATGTGAGTCGTCTCACGAGTATGTGTCATTGTGCAGCTGCTATTGACCGGGGAAAGCATAAACCTCATGTTTCATGTGTCACCTATGCACCTGTCACTCGGAAAAGTTACCATAGTTAAGATGGAGTCTCCGAACTTTAGATTGTACAGCGAAAATATCAAATTATATCGATGGTATATGGCCCGTCGCTGTCGACCTCAATGTAATGTTGCGGACTGAGAGTTTGAAGACGTCCCTCGAACGAATCTTGGAGTTTCGAGCCTGGATGATGGCTCTCGAATGGGATGATGAAAACTCCTACCCTTTTGTACGTTCCCCGTTCAGCTGTTCTCAGCAAGATCAGACCGCGTTCCGTAGGTCTTTCCACGTCCTTCCCTGTAACAACATGCAGCAAAAAGAATTCATCCGATCTGAACTTTCGAGCGGTGTCCCAGCACATGACTATAGATTTGCCGCTGTGAAAGTAGGAGTCGACGAATTCCTCAAACACGACGTGGCGTGTCACTTGGATCCAGTGAGTGTCTTGATGTATGAATCGGCGAACCCTGCAGACCGGTCCGCGAATACGAAGGCAACAAAAGTCGGTGCTGTCAAACGGATTTGGTGAGCTGCGTTTTGTGTTGATACTGATGACTTTGGTAGTCGATGAAAGTATGGAAAGGTCAGGAGTTGCAATGGGTGCCATGATAGATGCCCAAGACCATGAAGGCGCGTGCCTTCTCTCAAGATCAGTCTCATCTGCTTCAGAACCGCTCATAGACATTGATTCTTGAGTCCAGATTAGTGACAGAGGAAGGTCATCAGCCCACATCCCGGCCAGATATTGCGACGAAGGTATGTCCATTGCTGAGCAGTATCTCTTGGCCACCGCCGATATTGCAAGGAGATAATCATGAGCGAAAGTCAGAGAAGTACGAGAGTACATCATTACAAGTTGATACCATCGCGATTTCATCTGCGCTACCTCGTATGTTCCTGGTTTGATTCCTATAGACTTATCGAAGCCTTCGACCTGGAGATTCGGTAGCCCCGCAGGCAAGGTCTCTGATGCTTCGAGCGACCCGCACTCCCAGATGACCTGTTCTTTGGTGAAATGAACGATACGTGGTGCTAGTGTTCTTTCTTGAAACACTCAGCCCCGTCGATTTAGCGGCCCCTCCCACGGACGAAGCAACCGTTTCTCGAGGAATAGTAGTAGCAGCATGTTTTCCTCCGTGGATAAAGTATCGGCAGTCGCAATACAGGGGTTCGTTCGTAGGGTGGCACGATCAAAGATCAAGCCTTGATAGACATCCCCTTCTGTGGCCGAGATGTTGAGAGTCGAGTTGGAATAAATATTGTCCGTCTGCAAAATCTCGGCCGTCCTCTCGGGTTCGTCGTCTTGCACGATGCAAAGCGCGTCTATCCAGACATAGCGGAACCCCAAAGCTCTGGTAACGTGTATTGCATGTCTAAAAACGGCGGCTTCCTCACAACTCAGAAGATAAACAGAGAAGTCTCCTGTGAGCAGAGAGTATGTTTCCTCCGTGAGCAGCATGCTTGGAGGACTTCCCCATCTATGGCTGAGAGTGAGGTACTCGGTGTCTGGTGGCAATGCCTGTGCTGAGACAACGCAAATTCCATGAGAGTCCTCGATACCGAGCTGATCGAACTTCGACTGGTTGATCTCCCCCGTTGGGTAGCTATGCACCGCCGTAATCGGCCCAACGTCTACTAATCGTGAAGGAAGCCTGCCTGATCCTTTGGGGCTGGCGCACTTTCTATGAGACGAGAGGCAATCTTGAAGCCACGATCGCAACCGATTGAGTGTTTCTAGAGACCATGTCTGAGACGAGCGAAGAATTCGGATTGTTCCATGTCCAGCTGTACACATGTCAGCTTTTTGCATTCCACCTTTGGACCACAGCTAACCGCCCTGGACCCGCAAGGAGCCTGTGAAGTACTTTTGAAACCCAGGGTCCGCATCATCAATCTCTTTGAGTCTAATACTGACTGCAAAGGAGTCATCCTGGGTTATGGAGGCTCCGAATATCAGGTGCTTGCCGGCCGTCAGCGGCTCAGCGAGGTGAGGTATATCTGCCTGTAGGAGCACGCACATATGGCAGCTCTGGTAATTCACGTTGGCTAGAAGACGTGACTGATACCTCGCATCAAATTCAGTCGATACTTCTTTCTGACTGGATGATGAAAGAATGATGGCTGCATGTTGAAGAAGACTGTCGCAGTCGTCACATGTGGAGTGAAGCTGCGGATGTGACATGTCAGTATGCAAAAGGGAGGGCAACGGTGGTTCAAAGAACATCAGGAACAAGTTTAATGCCGCACCAAGTGAACGCGAAGGATGAAATGAGATTATGCAATATGACCGCGTTGCAGGACGACGTAGTCCGGATTGGTTGAGAATGGTTCGGCAAAGGTTCGCCAAGAGTAAGCTCTTGCGCCTACTTAGGTTACCCGTAACCCAAGTACCCCGGCAGTGTAATACTGTTTTCCGCCATCATACACATGGGCATGTCAGCAGGTATAACATGGAACTTTGGTTTTTCTCTTGCATATGCTGTAACTGTCACATTCAACACGATCGACCTTAATTAAAGTGACCCAGGTTGATTACGGAGATCGTCGTCCCGTTTGATAACGCTTCCCATGATAAAATTCACCGTAGATGCAAAAGTAAGACAAAAATAAACGTGATCCGAGTATGACAGGACTCGAACCTGCAACCACGGCCAACTTGGTAATTGGAGTACCGGAAGACCGCACGCTAGCCATTGCGCCACATACCCGAAGGTGGATCGAGTGTCGATGCTCGCAGTTGTTGATTAACACAGGTGCTCCACTGTTGGTAATGGAGACTAGTATCCGGTCTTCGGCGTGGGGCTATTGCGCGATGCTGGCATTGGTAGCTCTCATGTCGCCATATGTTGAGTATGCTTTGGATCAATCACTTTCAGGTGGATTCAAAATCTGAGGCAAATCCGCTTGGTGAATTAAAGCCAACTTATTTTGTGCTATGTGAAAAAGAATTGAAAGAGTCGGTTATCGCTATGTCTAATGCGCCTTACCCCAAAGTTTAACGCCGTTCGCTTTTGGTCGTCCGTTGATTTTGACCAAGCCATGCAGTCTGCTCATCCAAGCGGCCGTAGTGCGCATCTACAACCTCTTGCTTCAAATAATCCAATCGGTGTCCACAGCGTGTCCACTTCACATCATGTGGTGTCGCTGAGTCGTCACAGCATCCTCCCCAGCAGTCCCCGATGCGGTCAATGAGCGACTGAAATGGCGCGCTCTCGCTACGTCGGCTGCGGTCGATGATGTTCAACATGGTCGGGATCGCAACCTCGTGGAACAAGTCCGCGCAACCGTAAACGTAAGAAAGGAAAATGAAGTCGGCGAAGAAGCGGCGGGGGATGTAGTAGATATCCGACCAGCCTACACAGAACTCATCCTCGACGACGTCGTATCCGCGGTTCATTCGAATAATCTCGCCGTTGACGGTGACTGCCTTCTCGTTCCACTTGTGGTACCATCCCCACCATTGAGGGAACTTCTGCCAGTCGTTCATACACATGTACCGCGGTCCATCACCCTCGAATTGGCGTGTGTTGTGTGAAGTCGGGTACCAGATGGACTGGCGGTTTTCGTCAACCCAGCCCATGGGATCGATCCAAGAGTCGAAATGGAAGTACATCAACCCCTCAATGTCTGGCTGCTCGTCCAAGATAAGCTTCATCGTATGCGCCACTTGCATATAAATCGTCTCGTGACGGTCGTATTGCGAATGCGTGAGGTTGTGGTAGGTCTTCGGCTTGTCCTCCATGACTTCCGGCATGGAAATGTGGACAGTGTGGAAGAAAGGCTTGTACTTCATGATCAGAGGCACACGCTCCATGCGCTTCGCGTTCCAGCGAACCATGGCCAAAGTGTTGCTAAAAGGCGAGGCGGTCAGGTTGCCTTCGCCAGCTTGAATTTGGAAAGGTTCCTTCTTGTCCGTGAAAGGCCGAATTATGTTAGCCGGCGGTGTCAAGCAGTGGCCATCGGTGTCGTCCCTCATGACAAGTCGATACTCGGGCGTGTGCGGGGGCTCGGCGATGGTTGCGAAGGGTACGATGCCAGCGCCGATGATGCTGGCCAACGTCAGGAGGCTGAACTTCAGCTTCTAGTATGATGTAAGCAAACTTGTCAATACGATATACCTCTGTATCAAGAAGCTTACCTTTGATGTGCCTACAGAGTAAGCTGGCGCTCGGTCCTCAGTAGGCGTCGGCGCGCTGTAGTCTTTCAAAGGGCTGAATTTCAGGTAGGCCAGCGAGGCAATGAGTATGAGCGCGGTTCCTGGGATGATGAAGTAGCTGTATCTGACGGGTGTGTAGCTCATTGAAGCCAACAGTAGGATAATCGTGGTGGCGTCGTTAGTGAACCATCTGGCCCAGGAGTCGATGTCTAGTAAACTTAGGTTAGCAAAGAAGCGCGGTACACAAAGGCCTGAGCACAAGGCAACTCACGATTAGAGGCAACAGTAGAGATCAGACCTAGCAGCGTCATCATGATGACAACTGAAATGCCTCTGTTGTTGTAACCGTCGAAGAAGCCCGGCTCCATCACATTGGCGTAGCGTACAAGCGCATGTGCGAACAGGTTGAAAACAACACCAAATGCGCCCTGGATCATGTTGGATGCATTGGAGCCGAGCTCGGTGTTCTTGAGCAACTTCTCTCCATAGATGTCTGACAAAGAGCTAAAAGCAGATTGTGCGACGAAAGCGAAGTAGAGGTGCAACTGGTATGTCGAAGCTCTCGTGCGATGTTGCGGGTAGAATTGGGAGAGGACCAAGCCAGAGGTCTGCGATTGTCAGTAGGTCTTATGCCGGGAGATAACAAAACCACATACCTGGATCAGAAATGCCATCCACCTCGTCTTGGGCCCTCTCAAGCCAAAGGCTGGTGTCGCGAAGAGAGCGGCGCCAATCGCGATGCCGCTCTTCATCAGCTGCACAGTTCCCGGGTCGGCCACTAGATAGTTGAGGAACAGCTGTTTGGCAGAGATTTCACGTTAGCTTTCTTCATGCGCAACAACTGCACGGTGGGTAGAGCTCTTCCAATCATACCAAGTTGCTGGCAATCATCTGCAGCAGCGCGATCCTCGCAAAAGCAAATCTGATCTCCGCACCCGCATCTCCCCAGACGAACCGCCATAGCGCCCTTACACCTCCAATCTTCTCATGCGTTGAAACTTTCTCGATGTTGTATTCGAGCGACGACCGTCCGCTGTCATAGTTGTCGAGATCCAACTCTTCCGATTCGCCGAGCGAAGAATACTCGGTACCATTCGCCGTTCGTCTGCGCACTTCGCGCTTGAATAGGATCGTCGAAATCAGAAACCTCAGGAACTCGGAAATCGTCAACGCAGACGTCGGGGAGAAGTTGAATTGCCCTCGTTCGCGGGCGTCGAAGATGTTTGCTGCCGAGCCGGCTTGGAAGAGGACGAGCCCGAGCGCTGTGAGACACGGGACGAGCCCGGAGCCGGAACCGGTGAACGCCAGCGCCCGGCGCAAAGTCGACCGGACCGCCATAGCGCAAGGCGAAGAAAGATGCGAAATACGGCGCGGTGGGTGTTTCTCGGATGACCGTCGCTTCTCGATCTCGCGGAAGGGTCTATTTGCGCGGGTGAGGGATCATGTTTTCGCAGAATCGATCCAAGTCGAGCCGCTGGCACAGAAAGGAAAAGGACAGACCGCTTGGCAGCAACCTACGAGTCGCGGCGGGGGGGATCAGCATGTAAAAGAGACCCCGGCTTCACGGTTCGTACGGGCACTTGAGGTGGCATGTAAAACCGGGGACTGGCAGGGAATCAAGCTCTGGCGGGGCGATGGTTCTGCAAGGGCCAGCGAGAGAATTGTTAAGAATAACTCGCGACGGTGGGGGGTGAAGATGCGCTTGTCAGGGGTAGACAGCGGCTGTTTTGCAGGACATCAAGGAACCTTCCATTGCGACGCGGATCCTCTCTGTTAACAGATTGATTAGGGTCGCAGTGCGTCAGTTCGCATGATCCCTGAGAGACCTTTGAAAAAGCGCCGCCAAGTGGACCGAAAAGCTATGGTTGTCTCCGTTTAAGCAAACCTTCTCCTGTGGGCTGCCGAAGCACTCGGCAAGTCCTTTTTGCCCACTATCAGGGCAAATGAGGATGACTTGTCGGTAACTCTGGCAGAGAACATGGCCAGTAATATTCAACACCGCCATGAGGCGTCGTAGGGCGCGAAGGTAAGATAGGATAGAAGAAAGATTCTCTCCCAAAGAACGTTGGCGCGCCGCGCGTCCTGTAACATGTTATCCAAATCGAACAATGCGGAGAAGCTTCACTGACTGTGCTGCATGGCATGGTCGTTGGCGGCCTTTTTCCTCCCATCTTGAGACTGAAGAGGCACGTGTTGGACCTTAGCATGAGTCGCAACGGGTGCCGCGGGATGGCACTTCAAGGGCACAGCCTGCGCCAGGAAAAGTGAGATGCGCAACCGAAATGCTAGTCTGCTCTCAGCGGACGCATCCAATTGGCCTGTCTTATCGTTGAAGACTAGGGCCTGGATACGCAGTACCAATTTGGGCTCGTTTGAGGGGGCTCCATGTTCAGCACGGTTCAGTATGGCGTAGCCGTGACGGAATGTAGCGCTGAAAGAGCGTGTTCAAGGGGGAAAGGACCCGTTGAAGAGCGGAAAAGTAGGGCTACAGACTTTCATTCAGGAAAGCACCGCTGGTCCGTTCGCTGTCTTGGGCTGAACTCTTGCTGATGGCAGGGCGGCAAGAAGCGATGACTCCAGAGGAACTCCGCCCTCTTCATCTCAAAATCTGGGATCAGTTGTTCGTCGCAATGCGCTTATGGATGGACTTTGGTAGCTTGGCGGCGGCTGTAAATTGCTGAGCCTCTCCATATTCATCGGGCGGATTGCGAACCTTGGCTCATCACATGAGAGACGGGCGCATGTTCCTGTGCCCCGCATAAACCCATGCTCTCCACATTACATGAAGACATGCGCAACGATGCGTTCCTGCAGCCTGTTGAACAACGGAAGCTTGGTGTTCTCACGGCACGATCTTACTGTTGAGGTAGATGAAGGTAAGTTGTAGATTTGACCGCAGTTAGCAGATAACGCTTGGGAGTCCGGTGCTGGAGTGCTGAGTCGTGGTCGCGTCTGGACGTATCCGTAGCCCGGATTAGTAGTGCAAGCAAAAGTCCCATTTCCCGCCCTCTATTCTGCCCCCATCTCCGCTCAGTGAGCACTGAAATTACACGATCACTACAATGCCCCCAAAATGATGCCAAGAGCTTTGCTGCTGCCAGACATGATAGATGCTGGCCAGGCGGACCCCCTGCGTTACCACTGCAATGAAACCAACGACGCTCAGTCAAGGCCGACAGCAGCGCAGCCTTCACAACCACACAATGAAGCCACATGTGCTCTTGCGACATGCGCCCGATCACGCTGTCTATCGACCGACAATTGCGCGTTGTGGCCCCTGCCAGACACCACGGTGCATCAGACCCCCACAAGCCGACACCATTCGAAGCGAAACTTTCAAGCTCTAGTACCGCAGGCTGGTCCAGATAATTGACTTCCGCTTACATTTCGGTGTTCGCCGTTCCACTTAATCGGCGGATAAGTTTTCCATTTTCATTTGCGTCGTTATTTTGATCTTGACAGCCTTCGATTCAGCTGAGTTCTGTTTCTCAGCTGCCAGAACTAGTACAGGAGCTGAGATGAACCCACCTCATATTATTTCTGGTTGCTCACACGACGGCAATTAAGTGATCATCAAAAGCACATGGTCGATGAAGAAGCACCGCAGTAGTTACAGTAATCCCATGCCCATGAAACCAGGGTCAAATGGAATGCAACACTATTCAGTCCGAGAAGAGGTCCATCTATCGGTCCGTACCGAGATAGGCCCACTCTGCCCCAGAATGCCACTATTTCCATTGCGAACGGCTAATGGTCAGTTGCCGACGTGAACTGTGAAGACGGACTTCGCGGGATATGAATGACCGTCTCGTTCCCGCCACGTCGCGATACTATAGCACGTAAGACATTATGAATGTTTATCAATCGTAGTCGAAATGATGAGGCTTCACATGCTAGTGGTGGCGGCCACGTCTTCTGCAGTGCGCCAAGAGGTCTTTGAGGCAAATCATTGAGCGAGCCGGAACATCGTCAAGGAGCATGAACCTGACGAAAACATTAGCCCGGAGATATATCCGGGTCACTGGCTGCTTCAATTTCAAAGACCAAAAGATCAGATAAACTTTATCGTGTGTTGGTCCCGACCTTGGGCGCGGTTTTCAGTGCCAATACTGACTCTACGGCTCTTACTCATCGATGTTGTTCCGTTCACGACCATCGGAACATGCCAAAAAGATACCACAAGCTCCGTCTTGGCTATTTCAAGTTCGTGAGCATCCAGATTCAGTGGGGTCTCACCACAGTCTGAGGCCTTATGCGGAGCAATAATGTCCGCCTGATCTCGCCATCTCATTACCCAACGAGGGGTGGTCGGCTTCAATTGTCATAGGGCTGCGTCTTTGATCTAAACTTCAGCGTCAGCCCCAGGCTAGAAGCTACATGAAACCATGCAACAAACCGAAGCGAGAGCGGGACAAGCGCATTCGCTCTCACATCTGATAATGGGAAGTCTCTCGCAGATTGTGACGCAGACTCGGCGTCTGAGCGCAGTTTTACTTCCGACGCTTGATGCCCAGCAGCCATCTCGAATGCGCCTAGAACAAAATCAGTGGCTGCCAACTACTGTCCAGTCTAACCAGCGTTGCATCGAGAAACCGTTGAAAGTTAGATCGGAGAAACCAAATGAAAGCTATGCACATCATGTAGAATGTCTGCATATTATCATTTCAAAGAGCCTCCTGGACGAGATGTCTTGGCAGTAAAGGGATAAACAAGAAACATTGAATGGCTCTAGGCTACCTGGGACACTTCCTCCATTTCAGTGTTTCATAGGCCAAGGGCATTTTGATGATCTAAACTCCGAAGAACTGACTCACCTAGCCAACACATCCTTGCTGATTCCTCAAAGGCATCTGGTGAAGAAGGCAGTCTTTTCAACCAACACAGTCAATTAGCTCATAATAGAGTTCATTCATCAGATAACCTCTTCACACCATCGGCTATTTCCCGAGGCATGACACCTTGCCTCATGGTCTGGACTTCCGTGGAAGTGGCCAAGTCGAGTTCTATCGCCGACATGCGTCCTCTCTGGATGAAATATCCCGACAGCGGCCTCCCCGGCTCCTTGCCATCGAATGTCTTTCTCAGCACCCAAGAACGCACTTCCCGCTCACCCGCCTCACCGGGCACAAACAACCCGCTTCCTTCCCGTAGCCGTGCGCCGCAAGATGAACCTTAATGAAGCGCGCGAGTTCCAGGCGGTGGCACCGGCTCTCGGGGATATCGTACTGTGTCCAGGACGACCTGGGTCAACCTCTTTTGATATCTGGGAGGATGTCGCTGCCTCTGTGCGTCGGATGTTTCCTACTTTATCCTAGAGCCATTTTGGCTACTTCACTCATTTCACGACTTGACGCCCGCAGTCGACTCGCGTTGGCGCCGGGGCTGAAAGGTATCACTCGATGCGATAGCGATGGCTCAGATCGAGACGCGGGGGCCACTGATCGGAGGAATAACGTGGTTTCTTTGCTTCTTTTGCGGCGCCTTTCTAGCTTTGCGTATATACGCAAAGTTGAGTCGACATCAGAAGCTGTGGTGGGATGATTGGATCCTGATATTCTCATGGGTAAAGTTACCGACGAACCAGTCGGGTTAAAGAACCTTGAGCTGACTTGATATGTAGACATGTCTCCTCGTCGAGTCCATCATCACCCAATTGGGGATTAATCTCGGTTTCGGCCGGCACTTTTACGACGTCAGTCCCCAGACGAATCTCCTTACGATAGCGATGTACACCTCCATCGGCGCCTCGATATCGTGTTTTGCCTCGACTGGCAGCAAAGTTGGGTTCGGTGTAACATTGCTACGCCTTACAAGTGGATGGTTTAGGGGCTTTGTCTGGTTTGCGGTGGTCACTTTGACACTTGTGATGTTGCCAAGTGCAACTCTCACTTGGCTGAAGTGTACGCCCGTACAGAAGAACTTCAACAGGCAGATGGAGGGCACGTGTTGGGACGAATCAATCACCCTCAACTACGGGATCTTCAACGCCGCATGGTGCGCTGCTATGGACTTCTTGTTGGCTCTGGTTCCTTGGAAGCTCATCTGGGGAATGCGCATGCGCAAGCATGAGAAGCTTGGTATTTGTGTCGCTATGAGTCTTGGATGGCTGTAAGTCCATTCTTGTGCTGGCTAAATCATTGAAACTGGAAGCTGACATAGCCTTCAATAGGTCTGGTGTCTGCGCCATCACAAAAGGTGTCTATCTTGTCCAACTCGAACAAGGGGACTTTTTCTGTACGTTTCACATTTCCGACTAGTGGGCTTTTAGTGTCAGTTATTGACTATTTTTCAGTTAACGGTATGGACGTTACGATTTGGACAGCCGTCGAGACAGCAACCGCCATTGTTGCTAGTTCAATACCAGTCCTGCGAGTATTCTTCAGAGAAAAGGCATCAACTCTTGGATACGAAAAGAGTAACAATGAGAATTCGAACGATGTCGTGCTGAACACATACCACACCAGAGTCGTCGACTTGTCAGTCGCAACCGACACATCGAAGCCGCCAGATGAAATTTCAAAAGAACTAAAGGCGGACGAAACCCGGAGAATTACTATTCTCCCCGAGATCAGGGAGTTTGAGCCACTATATGACGAAATTATGAGAGAGAAATGCTTCGATGTCGAAAGCCAAAACGGAAGTCGAAAAGACGAAATCATATGAAAAGAACGACATGTCGGCTTAGGATGTCCAAGCCCATGATAATTGGAAACAGGAGTGAAGGCATTGAAACACATGGTCTCAGTGACCGATGATGATGGGAACGTCCAACAGATTGATGGCGGACCACAGAGACGTCTCATGGGCCAGATCACATCAGACAGGAGGGCAGCACACTCGAAGGAGCAAATCAGAGAGACATGGTCCTTGAATTTCACTGATGGAGGTGCCTAATGGGACAAACAACAGTGACAAGTCGCCGATTCTTGATAGGTCTTTGCAGGTTTACCTGGCGAAATAATATTTACTTGCATAATTTGATTCGCCGGGTTTGGTTGCTGGTTTGTATGGAAATGCATCTATACTGACATGATTGGGTTCACGGCAAGTTCTTGCGTGATTACTTCCTCGTCAGGAGTCTCCTTCCCCAGGAGCCAAGCTAAGCCGTTAAAAGTATCAAAATGACACTTGGTGGACAGCTTGCAAGGAAACATGATATGACCATGAGGAGCTCCGGGATAAACGTCCAACCTAGTCTTGACCCCATGATCTCTCAAAACTCTCTCATAAACCAGACCATCATCTCTCAACGGGTCTGTACCGCAAACCTGGAAATAGACAGGCGGCATCCCTTTGTGAGGATCCTTGGCATTGAAAGGTGAGAGGTCAGGCGATTCCATGTCTGCGGAGTAGGCAAGTCCCATGAACTCCATACTAGCCTTGTCAATGACCGGTCCTGCCGCGTTCTGCTCCCTCGAGAACCAAACGTCCTTGTACTTGGCAGGTACGATTTCTTCCTCTAGTACGTAGGGGATTGAGAGCCAAACTCCTGTGAGGGGCGGGCTGAGCCCTTCATCGAGGGACTTTTGAGCTGTGACTGCGGCTAGGTTACCGCCAGCAGATGCTCCTCCCAGGATGAAGCCCATAGCCGGGTCACCGCCGAAGGTATGCGCGTTTGCTGCAATCCACTTGTGGCTGTCCCAGACATCGCTGGGTGCCGTCGGGAACTTGTGGGCCGGCGCCAGGCGATACGATACGTTGGCAATGACAGCATTGAACAGTTTTGCAGCAATGCGCGCGTAGGGGCTCAGTTGAGTACAGTCTCCCATGATGAAGCCACCCCCGTAGACGAAGACGAGAACCGGGTGCTTCCCATCAGGTGAGGGAGGCTTATGAATGCGCGTCTCCGACTGGTAGCCATCCCTCATGGGAATTTTTATGGAGTACTCGACGTCCGAGTCTTGGCGTGCTGTCTTTGCCGCCTCCATCATCTCTCGCATCACATCCTGGGTCCCGCCAAACGAAGGCATTGGGTGGGCTTTAATGAACTGGTCATATTAGTAGGATGACAAAAGCGTCCAAATTCTTGACTAACCGCATCAATCTCGGGACTGTCTGAACGTTAGCTCCTGATCAAAAGTGGAGTGCTTGGCAGATCTGATATTCAGAAATTCTGAATCCTGTTGGTCACATACTCGATAGTTCCCAACGACTCAATCTTCTCTCTGGTGTCGTATTCCATATTTGTGATTCTAAGCAAGGTCTTTTCGAATTACAACTGTTGGTTGGTTTGGCGTTGATAGTAATTGGACCTAACTCGGCAGACTCAGGCTAAGTAATAATATTGTAGCTTCACAAGACTTGGAAACTCAAGATCAGTATGGAAATATATAAACATAGTGTATTTCTACCCCGCAATATCCCACAGCTGGCCGCCTGAATGACGATTTTCCGGTTTTAGGGGTAACATGGTGTGTAAGGAATTCCGGTACTATTGCCGTTCTTGGATCGGTTTCGGGGTGTCGGGGACCAGGAAATTCCCGTAAACTCTCCCAACTCCGTTCAATGCTAAGTGCTAGCTAAACACTCGGTGATAGACATGGGATGAACCAATGGTTCATGAATGAAACTGTGATTTGTGAATTCTGAATTTGTGATGAGTTCTGAACTTTCGATTTTTCTTTTGACAAATATCACAATTGCCGAAACACTAGAGCTAGAGTCTACTTGGTTGAAAGCCACCGATCGTTGTGTCCAAGATAGAGACCGGGACTTCCACCTCCTTGTCCCTGAAGTAGTCAATGAATCCCTTGCCGAATCCATCCAGTCGCTTAGAGCTACTGACACCACGCCCAAGGATACCATACACAACAAAGTGCACGGCGAAAATCCCGGGAAACTCAACCCGCTCGATGGAGAAGTCTGTCTGCCAATCGTCCCCCATCATCTCTTGCACCTTGGCGCGAGACATATACGAACGCAGCCAGTCCCATTGGGCCTGTGTTTGAACGTACAATCCGAAATTCAGATTAGCCCCCTTGTCTCCGGAGCGCCCATGGGCAACTTGACCAAGACGAACGGTTTTCAGGTCGCCTTGGATCTTCACAGGTGCTTTGGTGTCATATGATTCACGATCACCAAGATCCTCGAACTTGGGCGGTGGTGTCGTGTCATAGGATGTCGTTGTGCCGTCCGGATTCACGAAATGGAAGCGCTCTTCAAGATCGTGCTGCCGCCATAGTGCGGGATAATATGCAAGATAAGGACGTGGAGCTAACGCGCGTGAGTCCAAGGAGGCGTGAAAACCTATCATTCTCATTCAGCAATACTGTCCAATGATTCTATGGTGTAAGAGCTGCAACACTAACCGGAATAGTGCCGCAATGAAACGTCACGCACTGCGCGGTTGATCACGTTGAGGGCGTCCGGCTTGGTTGACTGGGCAAAAACGCGGATGTAAATCGTGTTGCTGTTCTGATTTACCGGGTTGCTTGCAGGAACGCCAATCCTGAATTCTGTTAGAAAGAAAAATCAAGTTAACCCGTGGAATCATACCGTTGAAACTCCAAGACGTCAAAATCCTTCAAGTTGTCATCCCCGATTAGAGCTCTGATCTGCTTTTCAAAGAGGGCAGCCTTCCTTTCGGAAGAATGGCCTGTAGCGTTGAACAGAGCCTGGAGCTCATAGCCACCCTTGTAAAAGACGGCAAGCTTTGTGGTATCAGGTGGCGGAGCGCCATGGATTCCAGAAACACGAATCCTGCAAGGGTTTAAGTATCTCTGTGCGAATATTCACAGTCGAGTTGGTTGGAGCATACCTATTCTCCTCGACCTGCTCCATCACAACATCGTCCAAGTATGCCTTGACATCGCTGTTGAGGTAGGCATTGCCTTGAAGCTCGTACAAAAGCTGGCTTCTGCAGGTATCAACAGTCACCATTCCACCTGTACCAGCATGCTTCGTAATGATACATGTTCCGTCTTTTGAAATCTCTGCAATTGGAAAGCCCGGGTTGACAAAGTGATCAAGGTCGAAATTTTCAAACCCGGAGAAGTTCCCACCAGTGACATATGCCGAGCACTCGATCAAGTGCCCGGCGACGAGAGCCCCTGCTAGTTCGTCGTAGCTCGTGTTGTTCCAAGACCACCAGTACCACGCGCAAGCGATGACGGGGCTCGCATCCGAAGCCCGGCCGCATATTACTATATCGGCGCCCTTCTGCAGGGCCTCATAAATGGCATGGGCGCCGAGATAGGCATTTGCTGAGACGATTTCTCTTGGCTCTCTGTCTTTCTTGGTGAACATGAACGACTCGGAGGTCAAGGCGACATGCTGGTTAGCAGAATCAAGATGAGCCAGCGCTTCCTCTTTTTGCTGAGGCATATGTTTTCCCAATTTCGGTAGGACATTATCCCCAGAGACATAGGCAACTTTCAGATCGTAGCCTCTCTCACGCACCTTGACCGGGGTCAGTTGTCAACCGAGTTTATGGACTTCGAGTTACACACCAAATCGGCCACTTTCGAGGCAAGGCCTCCGGGATTGAGAGCTCCTCCGTTGATCGCAACTTTGATGCGCTTATCCGCAATAACGTCAATAGCTTGCAGCAAGCCTTCCCAGGCAGTCTCCTCATAGCCGTTGTGCTTTCCTTGTGCATAAGCCTCGGCATTGTTGGCCATGTTCACCTCTGAGATCTCGTTAGCATATTACAGACCCTTGGGAATAATGAGTTGTAGATACCCGCCAAGTAATCGCCGGTGATGAAATCGACATCTCCGAGAGTAGCCTGTTTGTCCATTTCTCTTGGCGGGTCGCCTGTCAGTCTTGTTAGCATGGTTGATCAGCTCGCAGCGCTAACAAGGCCCTACCATGGTAGCCAGAGCAATTCGCTATCCGAACAGGCCTGATGCCCCTAGAGCCACTTCTCCATTCATCGTTTGAAACCATATTGAGCCACGGGATCTTTTTCCGGAGTGGTAATGAATGAGAGATGTACGAAATGCACTCTTGTTCCTCCCGGCTATCAAATCGATGCCGAATTGAGGCGGTGATGAGTTTAAAGCAATACAGCGAAGCACCAGGATCAGGACTGACACGGACTTCTCTGACTCGCCTCCAATCAATGTTCTCGGCTAAACAAGTCCGAAGTATGCGACCGCTCTACGTGGTCGTCGTTGGGGTTGCTTTTGGTACGTCATGGAGTGGGCTCGATCTCAACTAGCCCAAAACTCCGGCGCCCAAGCTCCGTCGCCAAAACTCCGCGCCCTAAAACTCCGGTGCCAGAACTCCGACCCCATAATGGGTGGCCCAGGCGTTTAACGATGCCTCGGCTCGTACAAGCGGTGCGCTGTCAAACAAAAATGAAGAGTTGATGTTGATGATCCTGGACTAATAAGGATCTTGTTGGAAAGAAGTGGATATTGGCTTTGAAGATAACCCAAAACAGCGTGCTTACGCCAAGCAAACAGTACCAACATCGAGCCCTATCTAGAAATCCGTCAGACAACGGTTGCATTCGGCCGAGGTATGTAAGTCGAAGTTGCCCACCACCGGAGTTTTGGCATCCATGAAACAGTGTGTGGACCGTACGGGTCTTCTGACTCGGACTAGTGAACGATTTCCGTATCGTGACCGCCAGTATCAGTGTGAGTCTTCTTCATTAAAATGGCCTGCATCCAGAGATTAAAACGGCTAGCGGACTCTCGGACTCATCAAAGTCCAGCTTTGGGATAGCATCAGGCACCATGTCACCTTACACCATCTCCGGCGAGGCAACTCGCATCCTGAACGACGTCTTACTTGCCGACCCTGGCCTCAACCTCCCACCGTCCTTCAAAGATGCCGCCAAGAAAGTCAAATTCGTAGCAGACGACGACAAACCATTCGTCCTCACCCCGTTGAAGATCACGGAGTCATGCGCCTCTCTCACAGCCCTCCTCGCCACAGCAGCCAACGTCGCCGCCGCAGAGCGTTACGGCATCGAGCTCCAGGATGTCCAGGTGAACACAGACGCCGCGACTTTGTTCCTGGAGTCCGTCTTGCTCCCCAGAGTCGGCGGAAAGTCGTTCGTGCAGCATCCCCAGATGATGAAGGAGCTTTCAAGGATGGATCTGCACCGGATGTCTGATCCCATCAGACGGTACGCGACCAATGTGTACCAGACGAAGGACGGGCGTTGGTATCACCTGCACGGATCCATGAACGCCGAGCCGACGATGAAGATGATAGGTGTGAGCGATGTCGACGTCAGTCCCGAAGAGGCGATTAAGATCTACAGCGACAAGGTCGCCCAGTGGGATTCCAAGGATATCGAGCAGACTGCCAATGAGCAGTACAAGCAAGCTGGTGTGATTTGCTACACGCCCGACGAGTTCTTTAGCAGTGAGCATGGCAAGATCATGTCAAAAGAGTCGTTGTGGAGCGCCACCAAGATCCCGGCACCGCGGAAAGGCTGGCCTGAGGTAAAGGACCAAACTGGTTTCAAGCCTCTTGCCGGCATCAGAATCATCGACTTCTCTCGCGTCATCGCGGGCCCGGCCGTCTCCAAGCTCTTGAGCCTTCTTGGGGCTGATGTTCTCCGGGTGTCCTGTGACAAGCTGCCCGAGTACGCACCGACAATGGTAGACCTCCAGACGGGGAAGAGGGACACCAACCTGGATCTCAAGACGGACGAGGGAAGAAGCGCGTTTGCGGAGCTTGTGAAGGGCGCGGACATTCTTGTAGACGGGTACCGCCCTGGGGTGTTGAAGAAGCTGGGGTTTGACAGCACCACTCTGCGCAAGCTCAGTCCCAGTCTCATCTACATGCGGGAGAACTGCTACGGCTTCAAGGGCCCGCTTGCCCATCGATCTGGGTGGCAACAAATCAGTGATTGCCTGGTAGGCCTCTCGTATCTGCAGGGCAAGTTCCTCGGACTCGATGAGGCTGTCGTGCCATTGCTTCGTAAGTATATCTCTTGCAACTCCATGATGTTGGGTGTTCTGACCTTCTTCAAGCCAACTCCGACTACCAAACTGGACTGGTCGGTGCCACGGCTGCTGTCCAAGCCTTGCTGGCGCGCACGAAGGAGGACGTCACCTTTGACATCGACATCAGTCTGACCCAGTACAACATGTGGTATTATCAGCTTGGATTATATTCCGAGGACCAACAGCGGGAGCTACGCGCCCGCGACCCTGAGTTCCTACCACGCCATTACGATGACATGAGCGTGCTGGTTGGGAAGACGCACGCATCGTGGCAGAAGATCCGTCCCAATCTCTTCACGCACCCCGAGTATTTCTGGGACATGTCCGGGAACGAGTATGGTCTTGAGGATGACATCCAGGTTTTGGCGCCGGCATTCAAATTCTCATCAACCACTCTCGGTTGGGACGTGCCGACAGGAAGGAGGGGTCGATCGAAGCCTGAATGGGTATCTTAATTTCTGTAGCCCTTAATGAAGTTCATCCGAGAGGATCAAAGCTGTTGTCGCCTAAAAGATATTCAAATTCCCAAGGCACGATTTCTCTGTCCGTCATTGTTTGGTCCCATGATATGAAATTGGTATCGACGAGGGGTGTCTGCGCGTTTGTGACCAGGTCGAGTTCCGGCTCAAATCTGAAGGGGGAAGTAGCTCTCGGCGTTGTTTGCAAAGAGTTTCTGAGGCTAGAGTTCCGGCGTTCCGAGTCAGCCTCAGTGCCATTGACGCCTGTTACGGGTCGTTCTGGGTCAATATCGAGATTCTCTGCTGTCCCAGTCATATGCGACCTGACAGCTTTGATAGCAGCATTGTAGACGCCCAGGCAAGCTGTCGTAACAGGTCTCAGATACGACTCTGTTTCCTCGTGTTCAAGGGACATGAGACGTCTGACGCCGTCACAAATGAGGTCCAGGTCGTCTGTTGCAGTGGAGACGCCTGGTCGACGCCGGAGGTGGAGAGACAGAACGATGACGGCTGTCACATTGATTGGGATAACGTCCCTGGAGTCCACAAATGTCAGTGCTATGGTGCGTCTGAATTCTGAATGACGCATCCGTCATTGACGTACCATAAGAAACTTTTCCAAGTCCCTGGGACCAAGGAGGCGATTTTCAATATTGACCTTGCGGCTTCAAGCGAGCGTTCGATCGACTTCGAAGAGAGCGTGCGAGGACTTTCGGAATTGCCGGACCTCTTCCAGTCTACGTCGCTTTGAGCTCGATGAACCAGGATGACTGTGTGGTAGTATGTGTAATTAAGGCGTAGAACTGAAGCTTGCTTCGTTAGCTCCGGGTATCTTTGCAAATTTGGGCAGAGGTCAAATGACAAACGCCATTCCTCTAGGTCTCTATGCAGATCTGTGGTTTTCCTCTTGATATCAACTAGCTGGAGGCCTCCGCTCAAGTAGATATCTGAATACAACTTCGCCTGGATGACCGCGAGCCGGGTTCCGGCGGAGAAGACCTTGGATGATGCAGGCATGAAGCTGCTGTTTCTAAAGTCAGGCTGCGACTGAAGATCAGGTAGATCCACGTCAAAATCGCCAAAGTCTTGTGCGGGAGGTCTGCCTGTGCGTAGGCTCAGCTCTCTATCCAGGGAAAACGCCAGCCAGAAGACGTTAATTCTTGTCGCCCTTTCCAGCGGACTAAGGGAGGAGCTGCAGTTCTTTCTGTGTAGTCCGATGGAGTGGGCGAGACGAATGGCATTTGCCACCAGCATGAAGCTGGGCTGTGGATTAGGGGTTCCCAGGAAGAGCCAGGCGAGGGTCAACAGAGCCTGAACCGACATGAGTTGTGTGGCTCTGAGGAGAATGTCGAGAACAGTATCCAGAGCGTTTGCTGCGTAACTCCACATGAGCTCCTTATCCGTTGAAGTACCTTCTTCAACACGTCGTCGGTGGGAAATTGCGAGAACGGCGTTGAATGCAGTCCACCAAGCTGGGCTTCTTTCCGACTCTTCAGAGTACTGTTGTCCCAGAAGAGCGATGAAAGCAGGTGGGTGGAAGATAGGCAGCGCCATGTGGTCTTGCTCGAAAAAAGCATTCACCAATGACAGAGCCTCAGTCCATGGTGGTAGGGGACGGTGTAGCTTTCTCTCAAAGACGCCCTGTAATTTGGGGTGAGTCCACAGAGACCAGGGCCCTGCTTCCGAATCTGGCCGCGCGGTCTTTTCGCGGGCACTCGGAAGTTCCACTGGGACGGGTTGAGCTCGAAGCAATGAGATCGCTGATGAGGATCCTGAGCCGTGTTAGTATGCGTTGGAAGCTCCGGAATAAGATGCAAGACGGCCATACCGAAATATCGTAAGTCTCGCCCTGCCCCCATCAACGAGTCTCGGCCTGCTTTCGATGGATCCTCAGAGGGTGTTGCCTCGGATGGAGACGCACTACCCACAAACGGCGGCCGCGAACTTGAGCTCCCTTCGGCAGAAAATCTCCGCGTTTGCTGCTGAGCAGGTCTTTCTGTCTCATTCCTCTCTGCACTAGTGCCGCGATTTGGCGCTCCTGGAGAAATACCCGGGGCAGCGGGTTGGCCAGCTTGATGGCGGAGACGTTGTCGTCGTGCTGGCTTGCTGACGTCGGCATAATTGCAGGGTGCCTGCAGACCCAGACACCTGCTGCAGACGGGCCTGGTACCATCACATTTCGCTTTCTTGGCGCGACAGAGATCGCATGCCTGGTCGATCTGTCAGTATATGTGTATTATTCTGCAAGTATTAGTGGACTTGCCTTGGCGAATCGTCGTCTCCTATCCCCCGACGATACTGTGTCCGACATGTTTTGAGGAAAGGGATGGCTTCTGGCAATTTACATCAGAGGACGCGAGCCCCCTAATGACTGCTGCCACCACCTTAGTCAGCTGTTCTTCCGGCGCTCTCAGTGGGGTTACAGAGCGCTAGCGCCGCGCTCCCCCATTGGCCGGCAGAAGCGCCTCCAAATGCATCTCGACGACAACTCCAGGTATGAAAGGACCCATGGAACAATTTCGCGATGAGCCTCAAAAGTTCCCAACCCTGTCATATTTCCAAGGTAGATTATCTCTAAGGAAGAGTTAGCAAGCGACCAAAAAAAAATAGAAAAGAAAAGGGTTGAAATGGCAAAAGAACCCACTTGAACCCTTTGACCCCAACGATCAGATAATGGCTCACCAGGGCGCTGCGATTGCACTGACCTGACCGCTGGGCAATTTTGTTCTTCTCGTCGGCTAAGAGCAAAGGAGAAGAGGCAGGCTCATGTAGGCTGCCACCTGAGGTTGGCAGCAGGTGCCCAATCGAGACAAATCATACCTCGAGGCAAGAGCGGCCTTCCACTGCACTTGCTGCCTTCTTTCACCTGGAACTGCCACACCTGGAACTACCAATCACTCACTCACTCACACTATTGCAGTACTGAAGTTCAGCTGAAATTTGGATGACTCAATTTGTCTCTGTTATTTTGGCGTTTGATCTAGTGATGTGGCCAAAACTGAAGCTGCAACTCTTTCCATCTCAGCCTCCACCTTCCCAAAAGCCCCATCATCCAAGCCCATGTCCTTTCCCAACCATCATCATCCCTTCTCCAAGACCTTGAGTAGTATCCATGTCGCACTGAAAGTTTCTTCCCAAAGCCGCTTTAGGCAGTGGCCTTCTCAGTAGCGCCACCATCCTTCTTCTCAATGCCAGGGGCAGTGAAGTCGCAAGTGCACCAGCAGGCGTTCTCGCAGCTCTGGTCGTACTTGTCCTTGCGGAAGCGGCCGTCGTTGGTGCAGACGTAGTTGTAGGGCGCCTTCTCGCAGTACCAGTTGCCGAGGGGGCACTGGATGTAGCAGCCGCGCTTGTCGAGCTGGCTGAGCTCGGGGTTGGGAGCGGCCTTGTGCTCGGTGGACATGACGAAGGCATTGGCGGTGGCGGCAAGGCCGGTGGTGAGGAGGGCTGTTGTGAATTTTTGGTTAGATGCAAATTTCCTTTCGTTTTTGATGGAGTGGCGCGAGGAGGGGGACTTACTGGAGAACTTCATCTTGATGAGTTGTGAGAGTGAGTGAGTTTGTGAAGGGATTGTTGTTTTGTTGTGAAGTGAAGTGGTTTTAGGTTTCACAAAGGTGCGGTGGTTGTGAAAGTGTGGGTGAAGGTGAGAAAGTCAAGGAAGAGAACTTTTCAACCGGAGGTCTTTTTAAGAAAGGGCTTGTGGAGAGGGGATTCAGTTGAGAATAAACAGATTCAACTTGGATGACCTGCTGGAACGAATTAGGGCAGGTGGATGAAGAGAAAATCTCACCTTCTTGACCGCCCAGCTTGGTTGTTTGCTGGGTTGATATTGTCCGGGAAGGTGCAGGACCACATGCCGCACCTTCCAAGACGTAGGACCTCCTGAGATAGAGCTTCATTCGCAATACATACATCAGGTTAGAGGTCAGCATGGAGAGTCATGGTCTCCATTATGGCATATTGGGATGGATGAACACAAAGAAAGTGGCAGTCTGTGACCTTGAGCTTGCAGCAGTTTGGTCTCTCCCTGCGCGAATAACATATACCTGTTACAACTACGAAGACCCCAGGCGTTGAGCCAAGATAGTCTTCCGCAAATCAAGCAACAACAAAGGCGTCACATTCCAATTGAATTTTTAACTTGGAGTTACAGCACATTGTGCTTCTCAAGTCCCATTACTAATCTTGGCAATCTATCCGATGACCTTCTATGATGATGCAAGTCCATGCCTTTTCCAGCCCATGCCATATGCTTGTCCCCAAACACCAAATGCGAGAGTCGAGCCGCTTGCCTTTACATTGTTTGCGTACCCCGAGTCCATGAGATTAAGAACGGCCAAACACCCATTGTAGACCACAGTTCGTCCTACGTCGTGACCTCACAGGTTCTTCTTCAAGTCATGCTCCTGGATCAGGGTTAGCAGGGACATCCTCTGCAAAACGTTGGATAAAAAGGACTCACCGGCTTGTGACTCGTCTCGTAGTCAATGTGAACATACGCCCTCTCAACACCAGGAAGCTTCTCGATCTTGATCTGCAGCGCCTCCGCCACGTCGTGCGCGATCTCCAACTTTTCGTGGCGGTCCATGACGATGTCAATCTCGACAATGTAGCGCGGGCCGCTGTGGTACGCGCGGACGGTGTCAATCTGCTTGACGTCGGGGGAGTGTGTCATTGCTGACCAGGATTAACAAACAGCGCACTCAAATTGACAAACAAAAGTTGCTGAGTGACCTACCGATGTACGTGATGAGCTGCAGGAACTCGGGCTCCGCAGACACGCCAATTAGCAGCTGGAACTCCTCATAAGCAGTCCGCAACCAGAGCCCGGCGATGAGGAATGAGAGGATAATGGCGCCCATCGGGTCGATCCACCACTTGATCTTGCTGCCGGCGGAAAAAGTGAAGATACCGAAGCCGTTGATGAAGAGGTCGTTGCGGTGGTCGCGCCAGAGGATCTCGACCTGGGAGTAGATGTGCTTGATGGACCAGCCTGCGCTCCGTCAGCATTCATCCCCCTAACTTAGATAGAGTGTAAAGAAGCCTGGACTCACAGTAAAGAAAGAGACAAAACTTGGCCCCAAACGCAATCGCCACAGCAATCACAGTCGCCAAATTAAACTCATTCGTCTCCGAGTCCGAGCCCGCCGCCAGATCCCTCGCAGACATCACAATCAGCACCAAACTCACGCTAAACATGATGAACGAAAACACAATATTCCCCGCCGTCGAGATGCGCGCGCGGCCCGACGGGTACTTCTGCGTGTCGACCTTCTTCACCGCGCGGTGCGAGAGCATGAGCATAATCCCAGACAGCGGGTCGAACACAGAGTCAGCCATCGTCGTAAACAGCGACAGCGAGCCGGACGAGATGGCCGCGTACAGCTGCAGGGCGGACAGCACGACATTCGCGGCCAGGCTGCCCTTGACGGCGATCTGGTATTTGACGTTGTTGTCGCCCTGCGTCTCCTTGGCCTCGCGCTCGTGCTCGTCGACGGACTTGAGCAGGGCGCGGATCTTGGTGTTCTGGGTGCGGTAGAAGTCCTGCAGCTTGGCCTCCTTGGCGCCGCCGCGGGTGAAGTTGTGGTGGATGCGCCTGCGGGCCGAGTTGGAGGCCGGGCGGGTGCTGAGCAGGCCGATGTCGGTTTCGGACTTGATGTGCGTGCCCAGGTTGTAAGGGTCGTTGAGCTCGGAGGAGGAGAAGGAGCGGGATTCGGGGTCGGCGCTGGCGGCGTTGAGGGAGGTTAGGTCTATGCCCGTGCTCGGCGCTGTTTTTGTGATTGTAGACATTGTTTAAGCGTCCTCAAGGGAATGAATTAGGGAGAGAAAGTGAGGATCAAGTGTGTTTGGTGATGTTGAAGTCGGTGGTGATGGTTGAGGATAACAAAAGAATAAGAGGATGAGTTAAGGTGGGAAAGTCGACCCGGGGGGAAGAGAGAGGATGGGCAAGTCCAGTCGGGGACGGGGGGACGCAGTGGCAGGAGTTGACGAGGTGCTGGGTGCCTGGGGGATATTTAAGCGAGAATGGCAGCTCTAGACCCCGGCCACTCGCGTAAAAATCCCTCCCTCTGATCGCTCTCTCAACTTCGCGTTTGAATGCACCAGCTCCCAAATTCGGTTTGGGCCAGGCAGAATACTGCCCGCGTTTGCCCTCTTTAGGACACCGACTTGCACATCTGGAGGGGCGATGAGATTAAGCTGAGATTTGGTCGGCTGCCAAGTGCCGTGGGGTTCCCGCCAAAGAGGGCACGTGGGCGCGACTTGGAGGTGGAGAGGTCGCCTGGAAGACTGGTGTCGCCACGACGAGATTTTGCAAAAGGGCGTTGTGTCACTTGTTTGAGTGCGTTTTTAGTTGTTCAGGCGTTGTGTAATTTGAGTTTGCCGCCGTCAGCACCGTTGGCGTGAGGCAGCCGGTGAGCCAAGATCGCCGTCATGACGTACCTTGTCCTCATCACCTAGGCGCAGCGTCTACCAACGGCGAACACGTCGTTTGTAAGCTCCCCCGCATCAAACCGGGGTGAGCTTCCTTCCATGTGCACGGCTTGCAGTAGCCCGCATGCAACAGACGCGTCGCCAAGGAAGTTAGAGAAAGTCTCGATTTATTGATCACAGCTCATGAGCTAACCTTGCTCTCGTGAGTGTTGCCGTACCGGTCTCTATGCTTGGATCTACAGCAAGTATCCCGCCTGCCGTCCAGTCCAGACCAAATCCAATCCCCGCAGACGCCAGCCATGTAAAAGGAGAGAGAAGACCATATCTTCATGCATCATGTACAGTCGCGTGCCTAGAACGCACCCCACGTTCCCGTCTGCGGTTTGCAGACATTCGTCCGCGGTTTGCAGAAATTCGTCCACGGCCCCGTAGTAATGAGAGCTGAATCTATTGAAGCTCCACTTGCCCGTTGCCATTGGGGCTGGGTGTCGCCCGTCCGATAATCATCTGCTTGAACGGCCGGGCCATGGCCTTGATCACCGGCCTTACGTCTGGAGCTTCCGGTAACGAAGACAGCGTCAAAGACCGCACTTTTTCGACGACCTCGTCTGTGTCGCTAGATATGGACGTCCGCTTGCCGTGTGTCACTGCCCCTTGAACATCTTTGCCATGTCTGATGGATCCGCTCGGTGTGGCAGGTGTGATGAGGGTTTCGTCCAGCAGCGAGTGCCATCTGACGAGGTACACACCGGGCCCCGACATGCTCGACGAGTTGCCGTCAATTATTGTTTGCATCCGTGAGCGAGAGATGTTGTTCAGCTCTTTGAGGTAGTCGGCGTGAGCGTCGATGATCGGCAGGAGGGCTGCCTTCTTCTCTTCGGGCACCTGGTTGAAGATGCCGCCCAACCTCTCCTCAATGCTGTCGCCGTTCTTTTGCTTGTGGAAGGCCACCAGAGAATCCTTGGCCCATTTTCTGAACTGGTCCATCACCTCGGGGCAATTCTTGCTGACAGCGTGCAACCACTTGTAAAGAAGCTGCCTGTTGTTCTTGAGAAGTTGAACGTAGTCTTCCACCGTCGGTAAGGGTGGGTCAGCCTCATCTTTCGACTTGGCCTTCTTCGGCTTGCTCGTAGCAATGAGTTGATCAAGGAACGACTGGTAGTCCTTGACGTGATCCGACAAATCCACTTTGTTATGCACAGCGCGAATGATAGGGTCCATGCCGGCGACGGCGTCGCGGACTGCCTGCGTCAACAGATCCGGGCTCTGCTTGCACAACACGTTGATGATTTCTTCCCGGTCGCGGATAGCGAGCTGTGCCGCATAGTACTCGAGGCACTGCTTGTGTTCGGCGTCGCTGACGTCCTCAAGCAGCTTGGGGTCGGTGGTCTCGAGAATGACGGCAACAACAGACTTGGATTCCCGCAAACTCCTTGCCCTGACAGTGGCGCGTTCGCTCTTGGGTGACTGGCAGTGTGTCTTGATGGCAGCGAGGGCGCCCTTGCTCGGGCCATCCTTGGCCTTGGATATCGTGTCAATCGTCTTTCTAAACTCGGCGCAGTCCCATCCGAGGATCACAGAGATCATCCTGTTGTCTGTCAGCATCACAGGCTTTATCGGTCAGAAATCTTGCCCTACCTTTGCATAAGATTCTGCCCGTCAGCAGCGTTGGAGGTAATGCCGATCCAGTTCGAGACGCCGCCCACACTCAGCTTCGCCAGGAAGATCTTCATCATGCCCGCAATCATGGTCGCAGCATTGCCGATTCGGAGTGTTTGGCGAACCATGCCGTAGGGCACCATCTTGTGAAGATTATCCATCAGCTTGACGAGGTACTGCCCCTCGGGCGAAACGATCAAGACCTGGTGACAAAGCGTCGCAAGGCTACTGCGTGTCAGCTCCAAAGTCAACACTGCTGAGAATTGAGGACGTACTGCAAAAGAATGTAGTCACATGCTGCCCTTGTCATGGAAGAGTGTGTATCAAATTCTTCGGTCTCGGCAAGGTAGTCCAGCAGCTCGTCGCAAAGGTTCTCGTAGACGAGGCCATGCATCGCATCGTCCCACGCGCGCATCAGATCCCCCGCATTCTGCAAATCATACTCCTTCGGTCTTGTCGCGGGGTCGCTGACGGGTCCTCCGCCGATCTGGCCCCGCGCAACGGTCTCGATGACGGTGGACGAGGCGGTGGCCAGGGTCTTTCTAGTGCCCAGGGCGCCCTTCTCGTAGCTCTCGGAGAGGTCGGCTTCGGCGAATTTCTTGATGAGGCCCTGCACGCGGACGCGCCAGAACTCGGGCACGATGGAGGAGACGCCTGGCAGGGGCAGGATGAACCTGGTGAACAGGGATTGCAGGAGCGGCGCCGAGGACTTCGAGGCGTAAACGACGGCGTCGTCGGGTTCGCTGGCCTTGGGGCTGACTGCGGCGAAGGGGTAGCCATAGTTGTCAATCGTCTCTGGCTGCTTGAACTGCTCGACTTCGCGGTAGGTCTCGAAGTGGGTGAGGATGTTGAAGAGAGCGCTCGTCTGCTCGGCAGTAAGGGGTGAAGAGGAGGCCATGGCTGCTTTCTCACGATGACGCAGCGGCCATCTGTGTCCTCAGTCTAAGCTTGGAAGAGTCCGGCGCTCCTGTATGGTTGCTTTGCTTCGTAGATGTAGATGTTGGTGTCGCCCCTAATAATGCGAAAACGTATTGCTGCAGGAAGTGAATGTTGAGGTAGCGAGGTGTTTCGGTTTAGGAAAGTCCCTGCGATGCGATCGTGTTCGCTGCGCAGCTGCTTCAGTGCTCCGGTGCTCCGGTAAAACTGTGGGCCAGGCGCTGTGACGTCACCTGACTAGCTGCGGTTAAATTCTTTTTTTCCTTTTTCTTTTTGGGTTCTCACAGGAGGAGCTGGTCCGGGGGGCATTCACTTTTTATTTGTTTCTCACAATTAAGCACAAGGAGCACCTCAGGTAAGTGTTCATGGATCCAATGTTTCTAACCTTGGAACATGGCATCTATGCGACCCCGGCCCGTCCCTGTTCACCTCCATTAGCTTGGGCGACCCTTAGCTTAGCCCACAGCAGCTCGGCAATCTGGACCTGCATGGGCCCAGATCTTGTGCTTCGGCAGCACAAACCAAACAAAAGCTTCTGACACGGACACCACTCACAGCATGTGCACTGCCAGTCTCCCGAGGCATTTCTCGCGCCTGGGTTTTCAGCTTGAGCAGCTGCATGCATCACATCACGTATGTGTCATTCAATGCCTTGTGCTTTGAAGGTTTCATGGCAGACCAGCACCCATTGGGTGTCTCATCGCATTGTTGTCTTTCATGGTACTGAACAAGTCGCTTAGAGGAGTATCTACATGAATTTGGGGATGGAGTGGCATTCTAGCATGTTGTGGAATAGTGCTCTGGCATTCCTTCAGCAAACTTGCAATCTCATGGTGCTACTAACCTGAAGGGGCCCGGACTTCCTGTCAGATAAAACCATCCGCCAAAAATCCTCCGAATGAGACGACCGGGGCTGACTCAAGCGTGGAACTATAACTCAAACCACGTGTAAGAGCTCCCGAAATGTCAGCCCGTCGCGTTCCAGCGTCCCTCCGGCTTCTTCAGCTCGTGTTCGGTGACCCGCGGCCGGCTCGCACTCCCGGGTCCCAACGCCGCTATCCGTATGCGAGCTCTAGGACCCCCCGCATTCAGGCGGTTTCGCGTTTCAATGCCGGGAAAGTCAATGTGCTCCCCCCATTGGAGGACGCGTCTGTGTCCGAGCACGAGCTCATTGCTTCATTGGGGAACACTCTCTCCACGGTATTTATCAACACGTCATGGTAATAATAGCAGGCATCGAGAGTGTTCGTCTGGGGGGGTATCTGCGTGGTGGATCCGGCAGTCCGGTTCACTCCTCATCGCTGCAATGAAGGGCGATCATCCACTGTTGGAGGTTTCGTCAGCGAAGGTCGACGAGCTCACCAACAAGAGCAACCGCTTGCCTGCCAAGCCTGTGGGTTGAAACTTTATGCCCATAATCTCAAACTCAATGCTTTTTGAATGGAGAAAATCCGTGCCGCGCATCTGCTCCGGGACTGCTTCATGGTCCGCATAAGAATGCGAGAATCAGCCTCATGGAACACGTATGCCCGTCATTTCAGTTAACAAACATCAGTCGATGTCACAAGCTGTCAAGAACTGTCTCTACATCCGAGGCCACGCCTGGCAGGTGTCTGCCATTTGGACGTCGGACAATCAGATGCACCGAATGTTTTCCGCATCGCGGAGCGTGCTGACTCCATCACCCACCAAAGAAGACGTGCTTGCGATGCTGGAGAAAACGAACGGATGAATTACCGGTAGCAGCTTACGATTCTGGGCGCCGATCCCTGTCAGTAGTGAAAGGCTGAAAACAGCGCATTATTTCTGCACAAAACACTTCGATCGCTTTCTGAGCTGGGCTGGTTCCAAAAGGTCACCGAATTGCCTAGCTTGTCGTCGCATTCATCGTTCGCGCCTCATACAGTATCAACACGGCAGAAAGCATTGACAACACCGCAGCGAGTCGTTGCCGCAAACCTCAATTCCCAAAGCTTGACCGATGGAAAGGGAGCCATTCGAATCACGCGCGCCCACATCAGAATTCCAATCAGCACATGATCATTTCCTCCCCGGATCAGACGGACCCCTTCATTGCCAAATCCCCCGTGGGGTATCCATCCGCCCGGGTTCGTTCGGTCGGTGATCGGCCGAAAGCTTAAACCGCAGCTTTTCGGGCCTCATTCCGCCGACGCATACCCACCGCCGTCCACGAATGAAAGCAATTACCCCAAACATTCACTCACCGTTAGCAGGAGAGCTATCATACATACAGTTAGCGGTCCCGCCTCAGAGATGAACCCTCGTGGGACAACGGCCGTGGTCAGGGTGCTACGCGGGGAACCTGCCAGGGGCAGAAGCCATCTCCGCAGAGACCGCTGCGGGGGAGACAATGCCACCTCCAGATGTGCCTAATTGCCGAGATCCGTTGTCATGACATGGTCGGACGGGGCGACCGCAATAAAAAGAGAGCAGGTTCTCGTGTTCTTGGCTGGAAGATGTTTCTGTGCACACAGTCTGTCACTATCGTGTTGCCCAGCACAATCGTCGGAGTCCCGATTAATCATCGAAAATGAGGTTCTCTTTGACTTCACTGCTGCTCGTAGCGAGCTCTGCGTTGAGTGTCTCGGCGCAATGCGACGATGAAGTCAAGCACACCGTCTGGCTTGCGGGCGACAGCACCATGGCACCCGATGGGGGCCACAATGGCACGGAGGGATGGGTTAGTGAAGCTGTAGACTTTGGACCGTGTGTATGATACTAATGTAATCAATTAGGGCCAATATCTGCGTTACTCGCTAGACTCTTCCAAGATCCGAGTCAATAACTCTGCGTATGCCGGCCGAAGCGCGCGAACATTCACGAGAGAGGGCCGTTTCCAAAGAATCATCGACGAGGTCAAGGCGGGCGACTGGGTCGTGATTGAGTTTGGACACAATGATGGGCGTAGGTATTGATTCCGTACAAGATTTGAGCGTGTCTGACGAAGATTCCACCAGCGGGCGACCCAGCCACCGACGTGAAGAGCCGCGTCGACTGCCCCGGCATCGGCAACGAAACATGCACTGCCATCTTCAAGTAAGCAATCCCCCCTCCGTCAAAGACACATCGCGTCTAACATCCCATTCAGCAACGCAACCGAGATCGTCCAGACGTACACGACCTACCTCCGCAACGCCTCCTCCATCTTCCTCTCCCTCGGCGCAAAGGTTGTCATCTCCACCTCGACACCCACGAACCCCTACCAGACCGGCAACTTCACATGGACGCCCCGGATCTACTCTTGGTACTCGTGGTACGTCGTCGAATCGCTGGGCGGCCCCGCGGCCGGCATCTACTACGTCCCGCACGCGGACTACTGCGTCCAAGCCCTGAAGCTCCAGGGCCCCGAGGCTGCGGTTGCCGGGTACCCGATGGACAACACGCACATGGCCCCGAAGTTGGCGGACACGTTCTCGCAGGCGTTCGTCTTGGGGTTGAAGTGCGGGACGTCGCCGCTGCAGCAGTATGTTGTCAACGCCACGTCGAGAATCGAAGGCTCCGAGTTGGGGACGTGCCTGCCTGTGAATGCGACGTTGCCTATCTAGGTTGTGCGAGCCTGGAGATCAGACGCAGGCTGAAATGAATAGGACATACAAGGCACTCTTGTCTGGAAAAGATCAATTAGATGAGATCATCACCATGTGCAAAGGTACAATGACATGACTAGAAACTCAGTGGGACTCTCAATTCAGGATATGCTATTTGTTTTCGAGATGGAAAGAGTGTTCCGGGCCGGACGTCAAGTCCCCGAGAAGGCGTGAAACTCACATTCTCTCAACACAGTCATCTAGTCATCAGAAGGGCGGTGGTCCTCCAGAGAGCCTATCGAATAGGATTCATCGACGCCCAAAAAGTCAGTAGAGGGAGCGAAGTAGTAGGCGCGCTGGCAAGAAGAGCAGCAGACCAGGGTAGTACGGCGGTCGCGCTCGATGACCATGCAGGAGATGCCGTTTTTGTAGGAAGGGCAGTACACGTAGTCGGATTGTGACTGAGAGACGGTGTTGCCGCATTGGCGGCACTGAGTAACGTAGAGAACGTAGTTGCACATGTTGATGATTCTGGAAGAGATGGTGACTTAGCTGCTGTTTTTGGAGCTTTGGTGAGATTGAGCTGTGGTTGGATGTGTCTGTTTGGTCTGATAGGAAATGAGAGATGCAATCCAAGCGGTAGATGGTCCTTCTTAAGTATATATCAGCCGCTGACTTGGTCATGCTCAGTTGTCTTGAGTGAGTGATTCTGATTTAAGACAAGTATCATGTTGCACCAACGTTACCTGTACATGAACTAGGGCATTGTATTGTTCTCCTTCTGAAAGGGCCACTTAGTCAGGTAAAGGCGAATACCTGAGTCAACGAAATTGACACCAAAGGACTTCTTTGTCACAGGCAACAGTCTCGTTCACTGTCAAATGGAGCTGCAAAGAACCCAAAACCACTGTGAGCAAGTCATCAGGTAGATATGCTTCACAACTTTTTACTATCTTCTCTACTGCACTTCCCAGACTTTAGGTCAAGTATGAACGGCTTTGCATCATGGAGGTGTCAGTGTGACAAACTTGAAGTTGCTGTTTGGAATATTTCAACTGATCCACTTTTGAAACACCCGAGGGCGAGTTTGCTGAAATAGAGGAATCTTGAGCGAACCATTGGCTTCATGTCGAGATTCATTGAAGTAAAATTTGAAATTTCACCGAACATTGAACTACCATTGAGTGTGATTGGTGCGCCTAATAATCATGAAATATGTCGTCATCAGAGACGGGTCGGTCCGGTCGACCTCTTCTCGAAATGGAACTGGCAAGACTTTGTATTGCCTATTTTGCAGCAGTATTAGTAGTCCACCAATCCCCTGCTTTCTCTCTGCCCCATCACAGTATGAGCATGCGAGAAGGAGGCATACCCCCGCATCCATAAAGAGAGACATCGAGCAAATGCCTAAATCACACTTGCCCCAACGATGGACTCCCATACACCTCGCTGTAATTCCATGACGAAATATTACGCATGACAACAAGATACAGACATGCTTTGTGGGAGAGTATCCTAGCTTCTGAATATTCGGCAGGATGTCATAAGGCGGAGACCCGTCCTACACTCTAGACTCCAACATCATGCCTCACCTGGAGGTGTTCCATTTGAATCTTTATTTCTTCCATAAAACTCTGCTGCCATAATGCACTTTCAAATTGCATTCTCGCTGGGGCTCATCGCGCTGCCTCTTGCCTTCAGCCAAGACGACATTGGCTTCGGCAATGGCACGTATGCTTTCAGGACCAGAAACTGGGAGGCAGTAATTGTCAAAGACTCTGCCACTCTTGCATCCCTCAAACCAGCCGGAAGCGACTTCGACTTTCTCCCATATAATCTGATGCAACTTGGCCGTCGTGTCCAAAATGGCTGCTACCATTGGGCGACATCAATATTCAATACCGAGCAACTTCATCAGACACATGGAATGAAACCAGCTCCGCCACCGCGAGGCAGCCAGTCATCGAAGCTGGAACCGGATCTTTTGTCTCATCTGATTTATCTCCGACCATGGAACTTGGCCCACTGGAGGTGATTCGTGAATGGATCGATGTCTCTGGCGACCTGGGGCTGCGATTCACAATCACCAACTCGGGCGATGACGATGTCGAGATAGGGGCGCTGGGGTTTGCGGCGGCAGTCAACAATATCTTCACCAAGAGAAACGTGTCAGACGTCAATGAGAAGTGCTCCTTCATGGAACCGTACGTAGGACAGGACGCCGGCCACCTCCGAGTTTTACCCCTGAACGGAGTCGGCCCCGCTCTCGTCATCACGCCGCTGTACAAGACACCTTTGGAAGCTTATCGCTGGTTGTGGGAAGATAAGAAGGGAGAGACCAGGATCGGGTCAAACATGTGGGAGGGGTTCTTCGAGTGGACTGTTCACAGCAAGGCTTGGGCTGAGAACGAGTGGAAAGATGCGGAGCCTTGGAATACTCCCACAAACGCCGTACTCGAGCCAAGAGAATCGCGGAGATATGGCGTCCGATTTACGGCCGTCACTGAAGGTGTCCTGAATATTGATGCCGCGATCGCGAGTACGGAAACTCCTAACGCCATCAGCTTGCCTGGGTACATCATCCCACGTGATAGCCGAGCGACTTTGCACTTGCAAACCAGGGTTGGAATAAACTCTATGTCTACATCTCCTCAAGACTCTCTCCAAGTCATCGACCGAGGCAACAACACATATACCGTTCAGCCATTATCATCAGCTTGGGGCCGCGTGCGCTTCAACGTCAACTATGACAACAACACTACCCAGACGATTCACTATTACATCACAAAGTCCGCAGCCGAGGCCGTCTCTGATCTCGGGACCTTCCTTACCACTGAGCACTGGTTCGTCGATGACTCGGATCCATTCGGTCGATCTCCGTCAATCATGGGTTATGACGGGGAGAAAGGCGCAATCATCGAACAAGATAAACGAACAGCACCAGCAGGCCTTAGCGATGAGGGTGGGGCCGGTGCATATGTTGCTGCCGCTGTCGAGCAGACTTTTCAGCCCAGTGCCGCCGAGATCACCAAGCTGGAAGAGTTCGTTCATAAAGTTCTGTTCAAAACCATACAAGAAGAGAATTACGCAGTCAATAGGGGGCTGTTTTACTATGACCCTGAGCTGGACTACAACTACACCATCACATCCGGCCAGAAGAAAGATTACGTGTACGAGATCAACCGTGCATACAACTACGTATGGCCCGCTGAGACGTATTGGGCCTTGTATCGTGCAGGAAGAGCCTACCCGGGTTTGCTGAAGACGCATGACTGGGAGTGGTGTCTGAACCAAGCCTACCGGACCGTGATGAGAGGAATGGAACCCGACATCGGCTTCAAAGACAAGGGACTCATGGGTGAGACTGTCTTTGGAAAGATATTGGTGGACTCGCAAAGGGAGAGTAGGTCCGCAGAAGCGCAGAACCTGACCGATGTGATGAGGGCTAGACTCGATGTTTGGTTGACGGAGACATATCCGTATGGGAGCGAACAGGCCTGGGACTCCACCGGCCAAGAAGGGGTGTACTTTTGGGCGAGGTGAGCTGTACCACCAGACCTATCTGTGCGTGACACCGGACTGACTGCTATTTCCAGATATTTCGGTGAGACGGACTTGGCCACGCGCGTCAAGAACAGCGTGATGGGCTATATGACTACGGTTCCACACTGGGGATACAACGGGAACGCCCGCCGGTACTGGGACTTTGTGTGAGTCTTCACAGATCTCCAGTAAGAGCGTCTTGCTAACAACACTCCTGTAGTGTTGCGGGCAAAACTCAGGTCGTCGAGCGTCAGATCCATCATTACGGGTCTGGGCTTAACGCTCTCGTAATGCTTTCGGCATTCCGTGGCGATCTAACCAATTCATACCTACTCCGTGTGGGATACGGCGGTACATCTGGCGCGCTGTCTTACATCCGCCAAGACGGCTTCGCGTCGTGTGCGATGCATGCATGGCCGGAACATCTTTCTTGGGACGGGTTCAGCGGCGACTACGGTCCCAATTTCGTCGGCATGGTTCTTGGATCGGGCGCGTATCTCGTCGATGACCTGGACTATGGAATGATTGCTTGTGGTGGGATCTTGAAAGTTGATGACGATCTTATAACCGTGCAGGTCCGAGACCCTCTGCGTCGCAAAATCTTCATTGGACCTCTTGGAGTTGAGATTGAGCTTGACGCAGGTGTCGTTGAGCAGTTTACCTATCATGTGGAAAGTCGTACAATCTCCTTGAAGATAGGCCAACTAGAAGACGGTCCTGAAGCCGAAGCAGCAATCTTGTGGATTACTGCCGGCGCCAACTTTACCAAGAAGGCTACAGAGTACAAGGTTCAGATAGGCGGGGTTGAGGCAAGTCGAGAACGAGGAGGAAGCAAAATAGCTTTCACATCGGGAACGACTGAAGTCTACATAGGCTAGGATACTCAGCATAAATAGAAAGCCATGTCTCGGTAGTGAGTACCATGCCCAGCGCAAAAAAGACGATCATTAGGCCCGGCAAAAAAGATAATTTGAAAGGGACGAGACTCGAACTCGCGCGGGTTGCCCCACCAGGAAACAGATGTTAAGCTGACCTTAACCTGGCGCCATAACCAACTCGGCCACCCTTCCAGATGCGAACGCTGAGTGTTCTCGGATCGCTGGTGGTTGTGGGCTGCCGCTTGGACAGGGCTTGTTAACCTGGGAGGGGCCCGGTCGTGGTCTTGTGGAGTCGTGATGGCTAGTGTTGTGGAACCTCTCATATCCTGTACTGTTGGCGACTCCTGCATGCGATATTCTGCCTCGGCAGGCGTACTGTGCGACATTCCAGAACACTCGCCGTGCTCTGGAGGAGCTGAGAAACCTGGCGCACTCTCAACGGAAAATCTCGCTGTCGACTTATCTACGACGGGAGACATGCTCAAACTTACAAGCACTCTAGAAGAACGCTATCTATGGGTATATGTGATATACATCGTTCAAGATGGCAAGAAACATCCACATGGGCAACTTCAGCTTATGGGTGTCATCTACGCATCAGCAAAGCTGACTATTGTTGTATCCGACGGCGACGCGGTGGATGGCATAGTGGGTCTTAAGGGCATATCACCAACGAGAGATCTCAGTCTTGCAAGATATGATACCAGCTTTTGACGTATTCAACATCGTGTTGCGGCCTGGTACTCTTCTGGGAAATCCTGCTAATTCTACAGTTTTGAAAGTAGCTGACCAGACTGCTTTTTCCTTCTAATTTCCCGGGCTTCAAATATCAAACCGCACCCAGCTGCTAGTGCGCTACCTGCAAAGACCTGTGCTGCTACATATGATCCCCTATTTATTGAAATGAGCTGACCAGAGATGGGAGATCCTATCAAAGCTCCAAACCCAACCGCAGAAGAGATGATACCCTTTTGAGATCCCAATTTTGATCGGTCTGGGCTCAAAGATGTAACTGCTGCTGGAAATAATGACTGAACACCGCCAACAGATATACTGTAGAAGGCTGTCCAGACATATAGACCAGAAAGTGATTGTACAGCAATCCATGTGTACATACAAAGCGAGGAAGCGAATACCAAGCCGATGAAGGTATTGAGCGTGCCAAAACAGGCTGAGAGAAGGCTCGGAAACAAACGGGCAATAAAGCCAATCCCGTTGAGAACGAGGAGGAGATTCAACGCATCGACATATGACATGCCCTGCTTCTCTCGTGCATAGGAGTTCAAAAAGAAAAATGGGAAGAAAACCCCCAGATATGCCTTGAGTGAGTGTTACCCTTGTTCTTCCGACTCGTACTGTCCTAGGACCTCGACTTACAAGAAAGACTCCAATGAAATAAAGCGTGAATTCAAGCTCTTTGAATGCACCCCAGTCGACCAACAGCCGAGTCCCCGGTACAGGCCTAAATCTCGGCCTTACCACTGCGAGTGCGACCGCAAGGGTAGCGAGTTGAATAAAACCAATGCTTCTCATCGTCCATCCAAAGCCGATGGACGGGAGTAGGACTCTGGCCATACTCGGATAGATCAGCCCGCCTGTCACGCTTTCACAAGCCGCAATACCCAAAGCAAGGGGAAGTTTCTTGTTAAAATACGTTGAGATGACCGTTAGGTGGGGAGTCAGGAGAAGGCCGTTACCTAATCCGACGCAGACACCTTGAGCCAAAATGAGTTGCCAATAATTCGTGCAAAGAGCCGCCTTCCCCCTCTTTCCTCAGTCAACCGTCACCATCGTTCTCAACCTCTGAAGGTCGAGTCTTTGAATGAAGACCAGAGTCTCACCCTGAAATACCAAATCAAGCAAGTCCAGGCACTACTCTTATGCGATGGCTGAGGCTCTAAGCCTCGTTGCCAGTGTCATCGCTGTAGCTGACGTGGCCGTCAAAGCTGGCAGCGCTTATGTGAAGATCACCAGGCTGTGGGACGAAGTCAAACAAGTGCCTGCTACCTTGCGAGAAAAGGCAGAAGAAATACAACTGTTTGAAGAGTTTCTTCTTGACACAGAAAGGAGCCTTTGGCAGGATCAATTCCCCGAGCTTACACCAAATCGCGTACTCCTTGAACGACTTATTAAAAGGTGCTATGATACCTTGACAGAGTTAAAGGATTTCGTCGACCGAATTCATACCCGTGTGGCAAATCATTCAAGGCTCAAGCGCAAGATAGCATCAGCAAAGTCTGTATTGAACAAGGATGACTTGGAGGCCTTGACATCCAGGTTTGACAGGGCGTTAAATCTCTTTCAGAGGGCACAAGATCAACAGCGACATTGGATGTAAGTTTCACGCAATTCTATCATTTAACACACACGACTCGTCATCAAATTATAACACGCGGCTAGTGCAATTCAGACATATGAGCTCATATCCAAAACCCAATCTGCCCATTCCACCCCGGAACTTGAACAACATAAGGGAGCTGAAACACCCGCGGCGAAAATGCCAGAATTTATCACTGGGCACTATGATAGGACCAAAGGACCAGCCTGGATAAGATTTGCAAACATGGGGCCTATGTGCGGTCCGGCTAGTATAATCGGTGACTTTCTCTGGAGCTCGAAAGCGACGAATGGCTTCAGCTTGTCCATTCAAGCACCAAGCTGGCTCAGTCACTCCGTGTTCTCGATTATGGCTCATAGAGCAGCCATGGGCTGGCAGGTTAACCTGCGAACCCACGAAGTTGTCTGGGATTTCAGTCAAGATCTTTATCATTTCATTGAAGCTGACAACCCTAGCAAGGTCTATCAGTATTTGGAAGAGCATAGGATGTCGCCATTTGTCTTGGACTGCCTCGCGTACAACCTACTTCATGCAAGTCAATATTCTCTCTTTCTCGGGAGCACCTCAATAGCTGACAGAACTGACTAGGTTGCTTTGAGGTACAAGTCATTGAAACTTGTAAAATCACTGATTGGTAATGGGCTTGATTTGAATCCTCGTCAGTATGCAGCGTCTGTTCAAGCGCAATCTTTATCGCTGCTATCTCACTACAGCGTTGCTGACCTCTCATAGCCCACTCCGCAGCATGGCCGTGGTAGCCACACGATGGTCCGATTTCAGCCGCGGAAGCGAAGGTTTCGAAGTGATCGATATGTTGGGAGATGTCGGTCTCGACTATCTTCTAGACGAGCATGACGGCCTCGGATGGGCAATTCCAATGATTTCCTTTGAAGGATTTCAATTGCTGCTAAAGAGGTCTAGGTTTAGCCAAGATTATCCGCTCTCACACAGGCTTGAACACCTCAGATGGATGGTCTCTTGGTCTGACTTTACTTGGTCTTGGGGTCAGATTATTCTTTTGTTACCAGAAGCAAAGACGCCGAACCTGGATATCTTTCAGTACTCTAGACGCGAAAATGGGTGCGACATCCTCTCCTCGTTGGCGACGGCATCAGTGTGGCTTTGGTGTCAGGGCCGTGAGGATTGTAGCGATATACTGAGTGTCTGGATTCAGCTGGACCCCGGTGGTTTGAATCACGTGGAGCGGCAGCGAATGTTCGACCCCGACCAGCGGCCTTTGACGGCATTGCTACGTATCGTACGAGCGACTTTAACCCACTACAGAAACGCACCCGATATTGACGTGCTGCAGCTGGCCCAGTCATCACTGCAGTTCTGGGTAAAGGCAATAGCTGCTGCCGGTGTCAACCTCCTGAATTATGGCCGGAGTGAGCGTGTGCTGTATGAAAAAGGTGTTGTGCAAATGGAACGCAGATATATCATCGCGAGAAAGTGCCGATTGATACGATACTGTATTGTTGGCATTACATACGGGCCTTTGCCTGAACATTGGCGACTTTGGTTTGCCGAAGAAACATATGGTTTTGCTGGAAGGTTCTGGAACATGGTTGAAAATACGCAGGCGGAAATGCCAGGATCCTGGGTTCCAGATCCCTTGGATGATACTGGGGAGCTGGACTTCGCATGGGCACGTTGGGACCTGTCGCCGTTCATATGGTCTGAGTATGAGAGAATCAGACCGTCTTTCTAGAACCATTTGCGTCATAATATAATTTCTGAGCCCCTGTCACAATCAAACACTGCGAACTTATCTAACAGGGCAGAGGCAATGAGCGTGATGCGGAGTCCAGAGCATGAAGCGGAGGCTCTCAGTGTATGATTAATGATATGCCGGCTTGCTGCTTTTCAATGGAGTGCAGACACAGCCAGTTTGTTCTTTTTGACTGGGATGCGGCTGACTGGCCCGGAATACATCGCAAGCCAAGCTTACTATTGATTTAGCTGTTGGAAAGACCCAATGACAAGCTGCATTTGCTTAACCCTGGATTTGGCGACACCTATGGGACTTGTTAGTGTGGCAATGCTGACGGCACAGCCTAGTTGAAGCCTGACCTTATAAGGCTCCCGCTCCCCCAAGTTTGCTTCTCGCGTCGTGACACCTGCCCCGCTCTCTGATGTCTTGATTTTGAGAGCTGCAGATACCTCGCACGTAGCTTCACGTCCCCGTCACCCATACGCTCGCGCATCTCTATCGAAAGAGAAGCAGCGTGTGATGGCCGAAGTCCTTGGCCTGGCGGCGAGCGTCATTGCCGTGGTGGACGTTGCCGCCAAGACTGGAAGCGCCTACGTCAGAATCCAAAAACTATGGAGCGAGGTCAAGAATGTCCCAAACCTGCTGCGCGATAAAGCGGAAGACATCCAAATCTTTGAAGATTTCCTCGCAAACGTTGAGGACAATCTGGCCATGAGCCCACTTCCGGCTCTCGCATCAGACCGTATCCTACTTGAGAAGCTTATCTACAGGTGTCGCTCTGCTTTAGAAGAACTGCAGGACATGGTGGACAGGATCTACACCAGAGTCACCAGCGAACGCGGGTTGAAGCACAAAATAGCTTCCGCAAAAGCTGCTCTGAAGAAAGACGACCTGGATGCCCTTTCGCTCAAATTTGACCGAGCTCTTCGGATGTTCCAAATGGCACAAGCCGAAGAACGGCGACGCATGTGCGTGAAATGCGACTGCGACCCCTTTGTGCCCCTCACTGTAATTGACGATCACCACAGTGCAATTGCAACATACAACGCCGTAGTAAAGACCGACACAAACGCAGTACTCTATCCAAGAAACAGCGCAACCGGATCGATGATCAGAACGCCCATGCAAAAAAGGCGTGAGGCCCAAGACGATGATATCAGGTCAAGAGAATGGCAAATAATCCAGGATACCCGTTCTGATCCTACAGAAATTAATATATTCGGTAAGCTCTGCTTCGGATTTGAGCAAAACGGTGGCTTCCATGCCTTGTTTGCAGCACCAAGCTGGCTTGGCTTGTCCGTATACTCAGTATTCGCTCAAAAGGCGAGTATGGGATGGCAAATCAATTTAAGGACGCACGAGATCGTCGACAATTTTGATGCCGACTTTTACGATCTCATCCATAAGGACGACGTCAACGGACTTCTGAAGTACCTTCATGGCCGTGGAATGGGCTTATGCGTTCGGGATAGCATGGGTTTTGGCCTTCTGGATGTATGTATACGAACTCTTGCATTCGGCTGCGTGGTGTGCTCTAATCTAAGGGAAGTAGACAGCGGTTTCTCGTAGATCTCTCAACATCACCAGGGCACTGTTAAATAATGGATTAAGCATTGAAATGGGCAACACCATCAGGTATGTAATTGCATTACGCGCGCTGCAAAAAGTTGATGCGCTGACCGCTTTAAGGGGATGGCTAATTGGTCAAGCAATCGGACTGTGGTATTCCGACTATGAATGTGGAAATGGCAACTTGCCTTTGATTCAGATCCTGGGCGAAAATGGTTTGGATGACTTTCTCGAAGCCGATGGCCTCGTTTGGGTTTTGGATCGCGGAATCAACTTGGAGGGCTTTTGCGTACTGTTGAATCGGCGCGCTCAAGGCCCCGAGTTGTCCGTGGAGGAAAGACTGAGATTTTTCAGAGCAATCGTTTACCATTCTGGAAGCAATTGGTGGACACTAGATCAGCTCTCCAGTTTGGTATCCAAGGCTTCGTTGCGCGAGGAAGCGTGGCTTGTGGATTCCAGACTGACTGGCCCTTACTCACTTCTTCAGTCCTTGGCAGTTGGGGCCATCAACCCATTACTGAGTGATAAGCCTGGTACAGAAGAGAGCACTTGGGCTCAAATGTTGACCGACTGCATCCGAGTTGATCCTCTTGGTTTGCAGCATGCGGACCCTGGCAAGCCTTTCCATTTGCCCAGTTGGGAGAACCCTCGACGCCTTTTTACTCCATTATCAGCTATGATTTCTCAGGCGTGCCTAAAGCAACGGTTCTCATCCGCAGGTTCCAAGAGAAACTTTTCTTCTCATCTTGAAAGAATTTTACGGTTTTGGATCAACATCCTGGCGACCGCAGGCATCGATCTTCTGGCATATGGACGTTCGGAGAGGCGCTTTCATGAGACTGAAAAGGCGGCCAAGTTTAGAGGATTTCTTTCCAGCGAGGCTACCCCTCATAGGCACTACGACCACGGTCCTGTCAACAAAGGCGCATGTCGGCACTTCATAGCAGGCTTTACGTACGGCCCTTTGCCGGAGCATTGGAAGATGTGGATCACCTGCGAGAACTACGAATACGCAGGTGAATTCTGGAGCATGATTGATGAACAGGCTACTAGTATGCCCGGGAGCTGGGGTCCGGACCCTGTCAACAGGGAACAGGAAAATTGGCGATGGATGAATATGGAGAACCCTCCCCTCATCTGGTCTGAATACAGAAGGATCAAACCCCCAGTCTAGGGCGCGAGGGATCTGAGAGCTGCACTTTCTATGCGATCCAAGATTGGAAGATGTTCTTTCCTTCGGACTACATATTGGAAGAAGTCGGCCTAGCGCTTGAGTATCTGGTGTCACAAGGGCCATCCCCTTTTCCTTTGCGGCTTCTGTACTCTGCTTCTGAGCTTTGGAGTCATGTTTCCATACAGAAGCGTACTAAATATTACCCTATCTTGTCGATGGCTGTTCCAGAGTCTATGCGAGGGCTGCCGGGAGAACGGTAATGCTATGCCTAGTTACTAGACCGTCGACATAGATTGTCCCTCGACGCAATCACCGGAGCGTGACCCTCCTGCCTGCTATCCCAACTGCTCTTAGACACTTTCACGCCCAAAATTGGGGACACGAAGCTATTAAGCGGTTGCAAGATTCGGATTAAATGAAATTAGATCCATTCCCCGAGGCTGGGAAATTGGTGTATCCAAAACACGGATCTATTGCTGCGCGGTGTTGTATGTCCAGCATTTCAGTGCAAATACAGTCCTACTGCCTGAATACTCCGGCATTGTGACACTGGGACACGTCCACAACGTCGGCACTGCCTCCTCAGATTGTGAATCAGTCAAGAGGGGATTCTATTCAGCAACCCTCACTCCTCACTGCAATACTGCATGCAAATGGAAATCAAAGTCCTTTGAGTACATCACTGTTCAGGTACAAAGTACTAATCTTTCTCAATTAGAAGTGATTTACTCAATTAAACAACTCAACTGAACCCCTATATAAAGAACGAAGATCGCCCTTCAAAAACCTCTCAAGACAACATCTACTCACTCAACATCTACAATCTACTTCAAGCTATCAAGGTAACTCCAAGGCAAACCTCCAACTAACCAAATCTTAAAAAGACATCAACCATGGGTTCCGATAAGATGGACACCAAGGCAGCGGCCCGCATCGCCAAGGGCAAGGATGTAAGTACCTGATCGGCTCCAATGATTCTCACTTTTATTTTCCAAACGCATACCTAGCTGACAATCTGCCTTTTCTAGAGCGCCTTCGCCAAACGAGCTGCAGCTGCCGCGGCCAAGAACCAATCCGGTGGTGGCTCCAACTCTGGCTCGGGCAACAAGTCTGGAGGCTCGTCCGGTTCCTCGGGCGGTGGCTCCAACTCGAACTCGGGAAAGAAGTAGAGTGATTTTCGCATCTTAGGTAAATAACAATGATATCACAGTATTTGCGTGGATTTCAGAGACTTCCTTTGTGGTAGATCAAAAGTTTGTTTTCAATAACCCGACTTTTCCAGTCCAGGCCCAAAACGCCTAAATGCCCGTCCATGATATGCATCTCCAGGTATCACATATAGTCTACATCCATGCTAGATTATCTCCCGCCACCTTCTTCTTGCATGTACAAATCATCGATGTGATGGATATTGGTATCGTGCGGGCTGAGGTTGTACCTCCGTTGCCGGCATCTCGACGGCATCAGGTGGAGGCTGAGGATATGATGGCTGCACGGGTATAGATGCGAGCTCGAAAACGCCAGGCTGGGGAGCTACTTGTGGCCCAGGCGGATACGCAGCCTGCGGGTGGTGGCCCCAGGCATGCATTTGCTGTTGCTGCTGCAGTGGCGGGGGGGAGTAAGGCGCGTACGGTGGTTGAGGAGAGTTGGTTGCCCATGTCTGCGCGCCAGGACTCGCGCTCGGGGGGATGTCTGTCGTTGGCCTCCACCCTCCCGTCTTGGTCTCGGTCTTATAATCGTTAGGGTTTTCCAGACCAAACGCAGCGGCGCTGGCAGACGGGCTGTTGTGCGGGTTGTATCCGGTCGCACCGACTCCGCCATCGAGCATCGGCCGAGACTCTTCGTGTGCAGAGCGACTCTTCTTCAGTCGCCAGACGAATGCGATGATACCGACGATAGCAACTGCGCCAACACCACCGCCCACACCGATTCCAATCTTGGCAGTTGTTGAAAGGCCCGAGGCCGCAGCAGTAGGAGTAGACGTCGCGTCAGTCGGGGTAGGTGTCGCGGTAACGGTGACGGTCGCGCCGCCGGTCGTAGTGGTCATGAAAGTAGTGGGGCTTGCGGTTTTTGACGTTTTCGGCGCTGACGTTGATGACGGCGTGACTGGAATGGAGGTGGCCGTGGCCCCTTGGGCGGCGAGGTTATTGAATTGGTCCTCGGTGATGGAAATGGGTGTGTTGGAATTCGCGCATGAAGTCTTGAGGTCCGAGTATGTCTCCGAGACGGAGCCCTTCGCGTCTTTTCCCAAGCATTTTGCGGTGTTTGTGATGAACTTGCCCTTGGAGTCGCTGCAAAGGCACTTGTTCATCTCCGCGACGGTGTCGCCATCGCATTGACTGCTGTCGGAAGCGGAATACAGGCATGGCTGTGCTGCGCTGGGGTAGTAACTGAAGTCGTTTTGGACTTTGGCGAATATGGGTGTTGATAGGAGTAGGATGCTCAGCAGGCTCAATGCCTTGCTCCTTGACGGCGTCATAGTGCCGTTGTAAGTGCGCAATTCGATTCGGGAGTGGGATGAGATGTAGTCGACCGGGATGTCGTACGTGGTCGACGGTGTGCGCCGTGTTGGGACTGGAACTGGCAAAACGAGTGTGCCATGTGATTTCGAGATGGCCAAACTTGACTCGAAGGAGCGAAGTCAATGCCAATGGTAATTGCTGAGAGGATTACTCGATATATGTCGACAGCTTCGTCTGATGGATTTGCGATTGTTGCCCCGCTGGGTTGGTTCGCAGGGGTACCGATCGAAGGTGACGCAGGGTTTGGTGAAGCAGAAAAGGGAAAACAGTCAAGCAGCGAGACAGGCGGTGAAAGAGGCGCCTTGGGCGTCTTTAAAACCAGGGACGGCAACCGATGATAGGCAAACTAAAGACAGAATGGAATGGCTGGTGGCCGCAGTGGCGCCGACTGGACCGGTTTTGGGGTGTCGATGAGATGGAGGCTGAGGCTGAGAACAAGGGCACAAGGAGAAAGAAGAAGCAGCAGACTGAGATTGAGGGACCGGGGAGGTGCGCAGCTTCTTGCATCTTCGCATTCCACGAGTCCAATGATGAGACGAGGAAGGAAGCTTGTTTCTTTGGTGCCTGGCTCTTTCCATGTTTACCTCGCATTCCATTCCACAGCACTTGGTTCAAGAAAGGAAACAACCACCCACACCCTCGCTCTGCTGCTCTTTCTCTCCTAGGGCTGAAGGCGGAGCAGGTGCAGGCAGGCAGGAGGAAGGCATCTCCCCTGCGCTTTCCCCGAGAAATGACGGCAGGGAAACTGGGCTTAGGGGGGAAGAAGCCAATCAGAGGGGGTAGGAGACCGAGAGAGGCACAGGACAGCCCGTCTGTATGCTGAGCGGCAGAGGCTGTGCCACACCTGCGCTGCTTTCCTTTGGTGTTGCATGGTACCTGCTGCAAACCATCTGTCCAGGGCAGGGTGCCACAGGCAGAAAGATACAGCACAATGAGGAAAGGGCAGCGGGAGTTGGCGTGTGGCAGGATCTGCGCTAGGCCTGGAATTCATCGAGGAGTCGCTAATTTTAGAGGTCCACAAGCCTCCCCGTGCCTGAGCTCCAATCCAACAAATGCATCTGCATCTGCTGCACCTCGAAATACTGGTACAGCCTCCCAACGGCTTCAACAATCGTCCATCTTTGGAGTCTGCTGTCTTGTTTCCTAGAGGAGAACTTTGTTCATTGTCGTCAAGATAAGGAGGGCGATGGGGGGATGGGAAGCAGATCGTCTGTGGTAGACCCAGACGAATAGCACCAATGCAATTCGGCACCTCGTATCTCTGCAGCAGCCCATCGAATGAGATCACCGATCCGTTTCCGGCGCGACGGCAACGGTAGCCTTTCTCAGACAATCGCATCATCATTTCCAGCGCACCGCACCTAACCCACACCGCCCTGCCCATCATCACCCGGGTCCGATTTCGTCTCATCTTCTCCTGCCAACGTGCCCAAACCTCCGTGGCTGCGCCCGTCAACGGCTCTCCGGATGCCGCCAGACCCGGCCAACAACCTGAGCGAAGGATCATCCCACAGCACCGTCGCTGTGTCGAGAGACGGTGGCTGCGACGACGGCTCGAAATAAACTCCGCAGAAAGTCGTTGAGCCACGCGGATCCAATCTCTCCTTCCCCTTCAAAACTGTGGTTGCCTGCTGACACTGGAAAGCTGGCTACACCAGCCACCGCTGTCAGCAGTCCCCTCCGTCTCATCTCACGCTCGCACTCGAGGGCGTCTGGCGCTATAATCTGACTAGCCTCGACTTGGCTACTTTCACTGCTGCCTCCCCTAAGCCTCCCTGGGATCGCGCTATTGTGCTGCAACAATGGCCCTGGGAAACGTGCCTGATGGGATTGTTGTAATGTTGCATCGCGAACAAACGGCCTCGGATGCAGATGCAGCTTGTCAATCATTCATGACGGAGCCGACGCCACAAAGAGCACCCGTCTCTGGCCGCATCCTCGACGTGTCACGGCAAAGAGATCGATCAACCTTGCATCACCCCGAGAATGGATCATCTCACAAAGACAGACAGCAACGGCGTGGCTTGAGGCTTGATATCTGTCGCGTGTGACGACAATCCACACGTCGACCATCTACCAAATCCTCCTATCTGGTCTAAACCTCGCTCTCCATACCTCCGCCACCATCCATCATTCCCCTCTAAAATCAACACGAGCGCTCCTCATTTATCCTCCTCCGGCTCCTCACCCACAGCGACCAGCCGCCCAATGACCAAATACTTGCTATCAAACTGCTCCTCCCAGCCCTGCAGCGCCTCCACTTCGTCCGGGCCCAGGCCCTCCAGCGTGTCCAGCGGGCCGTCCAGGTTCTCCGTCAACATGTCCTCGTCGAAGCTGCCGCACGCCAGGCCGCGCGACGCATCGCGGCCCGCAAAATTGGCGTACGGCCCGCCGGGGCCGTAGAAGTTGCGCCCCGGCGTGACGTCGAAAACACGGCCGCGCACCGCGAAGTAGATGGGCTTGCCCTCCTCGCCATTGAAGGGCAGCAGCGTGCGCGGGTTGAAGACGCGGAAGACGGTCGCCGGCGGCTCCTTCGGCAGGATCGGGGGCGGGGTTGGGGCCAGCATCGAGTAGATTGTGTAGCCGAGGACGAGGAGGAGGACGATGTTGAGAGGGGTGAAGAAGGCGTCGGAGCTGCATGCGGACAGAGTTATTTGATGTCTTCAGGCAGTAAAGCAGTGGGATGGGAAACGGGGGCGTACCTCGGTGTCTGGAGCTTGACGGCTTCTTCTTGAAGCCGCTGGGATGTATAGTCCATCGTGACGGCGGGGATGAAGCGGCTTCGTCAGGCGAGGTTCGGTGGCTGATTTCGAAAGAATTGGAAGTCCTCCGTAATGTGGCAGCGTGTGATGAACCACAGGACCGTGAACTCCCTTCAAAAAATTGGTGCAAAGGCCGTCGAGTTCGTGGGGTGATGTGGTGGCAGTGGTTGCTCGAATCCAGAATCCGAGACCGATTTCCGACGGAGCTCTCCAAGTCCCCGTCAACGTTTGGGACCCCTGCTCCGTGCACTGCCGAGTTCACATCTGCCCCTCCTGAGCCCACCGCATTATGTCATCAGCTCCAGCACGATGGCCCAAGCTCCTCGTCTTGCTGGGCACGTGATGTGTGGAGCACGGCGTTCGGCCCCGGGTTGACTCCACCACCTCCGTTTGCTCCGGACTGACTTCAACAGTCGAGGAGATGGCAGGATGTCTTTGCTGTTTATTGGAGATTGTACCTACTTCAGCTAAGATGTTGGTTTTTTGAAGTATCATGTTGCGGCATCAGGCTTAACATTCGGCTTATCCCACTTCAATCACAAATTTTTGTTTCTCCTGAGCGCCGGCTTGGGCAATTGCCAGAATTGACCAGATTGACTCAGTCTTCCACCGCTATGAGCTCCGTTGATCTACATAATTGAAGTGTTATTGGATGTTGTGAATCACTTGTGCAAGCCAGTGAGAAGAAAGAGCTACGACTTGTTCGGTCCCTTGCTACTCGGCCGTTGTCCATGGTCAACTTTAAACAGCACAAGGGCAAATGCTCCACGGCCAATCTTTGGCTTTGTTCAAGTTCAATGGCTCCAAATTAATAAGCCCTCAAAAGGGATTACTGCATTGTTTTAACACAATGACTTTGTTTTCATTATCTTACCTTTTTCCTCCCTGACTTGTAGGCTATCATCGAGTACTGATATAACGACACCAGATGCTACTCACGAAGGTCAAGTCTTCACATCAGTACATTAAACACACTCCAAGACTACACAGCAAACTCCAAAAGTCAACTCAACAGCATCATCATCTCATATCATCACCTACTACCAGATCAAAATGGCTTCTAGAGACGACACCCACCAGAACGCCAGCCCTATCCGCCCCGAGACCCCAGACAATGAATTCGCCCCTATCGAAGATAACACCAACACCCCGCCAGCTCAACCTCCCAATTCCTTCTCAACAACCCCTGAGCACTTAGCCAACCCTACCATCATCGGTGGAACTTTTACTGACGGGCCCGTCTCCCAACAGCCACAGACCCCTCGTTTCATCGACTACCTCCGCCGCGGCGCCCTCGCCCCGGCCAGCGCCGTCTACGAGCCCGCCCCAGGACCCGCAGGCATCGCCAACAACACCCAACAACCGCCCCTCATCCACCCCCTCAGCATCGGCCAGCGACGACCCGCCGCCCATCCTCTCAGCCTCCTCCGCCCGCAGCCGCGCTTCCAAGACGTCGAGACCCCTGCCTTCGTGAACCCGTGGCCAGCCGCAGACGAGCAGCGCGATAACCCAGGCCGTCCTGATGTATCGAAGCGCTGTCCCCACGATCTCGCGTACCCCTGCTTCTGCCGCAACGACACCGAGATGCCCGGTGTGCCTTGTATGGAATGTAGGTTCCCCCTGTGCTCGTATAATTCCATGTTGCAGGTCGCTACCGTTGATTCGTTGGAGCTGGAGCTTGCGCGCGAGGGGGCACGTGGGCGTGGGTCGCATCAGTTTGAGCATGAGATTACACTCGCTATCAACCATGCGCGAGAGCGTGAGCGGGAGGAGCAGCTGGGACTGCGTTGGGGACTTGGACGAGGACCGGAGGGCCCCCAGTAAGTTCTCGTCTTACTCAGTAAGGGAAGTTCACTCGTCAATAGGGTTTCACGGTATTACAAGGTTTGTGAAGGCAAGTGTAGTATTTTGATATCAGGGTACGTCTATACACATTGAATAAGCCCCTATAAAAACACCCACATTACCTCCATCCATTCCCAAAAAGTGACACCCAATTTCGCCATAGCCCATCCCACGCCCAGATTACATATTTAGTGAGCCACCGCAGACTTGAGCTCCTTCTCCACCACCTTGACATCGCTCTTCTCGTCCTCGCCAAACGAGTCGCGACCATCAGCAAACACGGCCTCGAAGTCGTACTCGGACCAGCGGATCTCGGGGTTGAGCCCGGCAAACTTCCACACGCCGTTGACCTTCTTGTACCAGTGCATGTTGTAGCTGTGCGCGTGGCCCTTGACGGCGACCGTTTTGCGGCTCGCGTCCGTGTACTTCTGGTGCGGCACGCGCAGCTGGTGGTGCCCGATGACCTCCGTGTCGGAGACCTTCTCCCAGCGCGTGCCGCCGATGAAGTGCTGCGTCTTGAGCAGCGGGTTGCCGAGGACCGACTTGTCGCTGATCATGGCGATGAACTCCTCGGCCGGCATGGCCTCCCAGATCTTGTCGAGGAAGGAGCGGTAGTCGATCTGGTGCGGGATGTGAGTTTGATGATGGGTTTGGGCGTCGTCATCGTCGTCGCCCTCCACCGGGCGGCTGAGGAGCGAGGAGACGGGGTTGGGGTTGTGGGAGGGGCGCAGGGGGGGCGCGAGGGCGGGAGTTGGGTAGGTAGTGATGGATTGGGGGAGATGGGTGGAGGGGGGACGTACGCGGAGCTCTGGGGCGATGCACTTGCGGAGACGGTCCCAGTCCTTGGAGTCGTAGGAGTCGGCCCACTCGAAGAGGCAGGCCGTCAGGCCGAGGTAGTCTGCAGGTTCTCGTCAGTTTCTGTATTGCTGGTAGTCCATGTCTGAAAACCTACCGTCGAAGGTGATGTTGCCAGCAGGGGACGCCATTATGTCTACTTTTCGAAATTACTCTTATAAATTCGGGTATAAGATTGTCGTTTTTTATCGAACAAGATAATCCGATTAAGCATATGAAAGATTGACCTCTTTGTACGGGTGGGTTTCTTCAATGTTTATACTCGATCGCAAAGCCAAAGGGATCGAAGCCCATTCACGTAAACCATCGGAGGTCGCTGCGTTCGATGGCGCGTCGCCGGACTGCCGCCAGGCGCCCGGGCCCCAGCAAGGTACGGAGGCCCGGACGGTGGGATCGTTCATCGCTTGGTTGGTTTGGTAACGTTCGAGGTTGCTGCGCGGTCTCTGTCTTCCCGCTTACACGCGTGCTACTGCAAGGGACGTGGGTGCAGTGCAGTGTCCGGGCGGGCGACCCCTATTTTTTCCTGCACTTCGGACTCGTGGTGGGGAGACCCCGATGGCGCGCCGCCCCGTCCCCGCTCCGAAGGGGGCGCCTTGTTTTAAGGGACGGTGGGATTATGTCATAGTATGATTAGCGGCTATTATTGTTGATGAATTGGTGCGTTTTTCGGTTCGTGATCCGGGGAGAAGGGCAAATGACATTGGGCAATGGCAGCGGAAGCAGTGAAGCCATGTGTGATGTTGCGTCCCGGTATAGCGACCGGTGTTCCTGCGATAGCTCCCCCGCGAATCGACATTTAAACAACATTATGGGATTCTGACTTCCACGGCCGGCCGAATTACAGACGAGCTGACAAACTGTGATCCATCCATGCGCGCCTTCGGGGTCGGTCGTTCGGGTGGCACAACAGGGGGCTTGTCTTGACTGAGCCGCTCGGCTTTCGCTCTGAGCTTCCTGGTCGCGAGGTGTTCATCTTTAAATAAATCATCCCGTGTCCCTCTTTAACTCCAAAGATGCATGAGGTATGGATTTCAGATGGGACCAGGCGGCGGTCCGAACTTCTTGCATTTGTCGTCTTCAAAATCTCCGCGACTGTTATGGACCTTATGTGTGTTCTCCCGACACGTATCGCCAACGAACGCCATGCCCCGCCATTTTCTACTTGAACCATAGAGTCGGGTCCATGCCGTGATGCATGCATTCCCAAATCAGCATGTTGTACCCCGCAAGGTCCTCGGATGGGTAACGTGAGATTACGTATCAAAGTCCCCATATTCTTGTGAACACGACTGCATGATGAAGCGTGAATCCAGACATTGAAATCTAATCGATAAGATCTCCCCTGGCCGTTTTCGACCAAAGTTCTTCCTTCAGCGCCACCATGTCTTGGACATCAAGTCTCACGTAAGCACATTAACAGTAGAGGGGGTTGGGACATCACAATTGACGGTCTTACGGCGGATGATTCAAAAATCTTGCCAGAGTGCCTCGTTGTGACGATCACTATTCTAATTTCGACGACATAGAAACGGCTTCCACTATCATCCCCTAACAACGCCCGCCCGCCATGGCAACCGTAGAAGAACGACACCCGGAGCTCTTCCGCCCGGTCAGCACCGAGTCCCCGCGCGGGAAGAAGAGAACCGTGCCGATGCAGGTCCTATGCCTGGGCTTCCCCCGGACAGGCACGTCATGTAAGGCCCAGCCCCAACCACACTCAGGCGCCTGCCGAAACTCTAACCTCAGCCGCAAAAAAACAGCAATGTGCGCCGCGCTCGAGAAGCTGGGGATCCCCTGCTGGCACTCGACAGTCTTCATGTCGACCAACTTCGCCGACATTGAGATGTGGCAGGAGGCCGTCGACCGCAAGTTCTTCGGCGCCGGCGAGCCGGTCGGGCGGGACGAGTTTGACCAGCTGCTGCACTCGTACGGCGCCGTGTCGTCGGACACGCCGGCGGTCGCGTTTGCGGAGGAGCTTATTGCGGCGTATCCCGAGGCTAAGGTCGTGCTTGTTGAGAGGGAGGTCGAGAGTTGGCATAAGAGTTACATGCAGGGTGTTATTGCGAATATGTTTGACCCGTTTGTCAGTCTGGTGTATCAGCTTGACCGGTTCTACGTCCATCCCATTGGCAAGATTCACAGGAGCGTCACCGGTGGGTGGCTGGAGATCTGGAATGTGAAAGACGCCGAGGCGAAAGCGAGACAGGAATACCGCGAGCACTATGAGATGTTGAGGAGGGTCACGCCGAAAGAGAGGTTGCTGGAGTTCGATCTGGCGGATGGGTGGGGCCCGCTTTGCGAGTTCTTGGGCAAGGATGTCCCTGAGGTCCCTTTCCCGCACCTGAATGAGAAGGCGTGGCTAGATGAGAAGGTGAAGATTATCGCCATCAACGGATTGAAAGGATTGGGCAAGAAGATGGGGTTGATCATGGGACCTGTTGCCGTTGCTGGAGCCGCATGGTGGCTGTACGGATGAATCCCTGATGGATCCCGGGCTCTATGAATTTTGACTCCGTTTTCTTGGTATGTCCTAGGCACATATTGAAACCACATCGACGGTAGAACACAACGAATCTCAGTTGAATAGCAACCTCCTGCAGTAGATACTCAAAATGAGTTTGAGCCGTTCGCCAGACGAGTCACGGACCCTGGTCCCTCCGGAAAGTCTGTAAATGCCGAAAAGCCGTATTGCCGAACAGTGGGTCTTCTTTCGGCGCCGAAATCATTGATGAGTTCCTTTCTCCCAGCCAGCCTGTGTACTCAACGATTCTTCTACTCCCCATCCTCATCTTTCCTTTGCCGAAAAGACGCCAGTTCACGGATCCGACAACGAAGCCTCTTGGCAGCGGATTGCTCCGACGCGGAGTGGATCACAGATCACAGATGACGACCGCCGCCCATGTTGGAGCAGCCGCGGCGAGGCTTAGCAAGGCGTGCATTGAGTGCCACTCGCGCAAGGTCAAATGCGATGCGCCTGTTGCTGGAATACCATGTGGCCGATGTGTCAGCAAAGGATATCCGGAGAATTGCAAACTGGTGTCTCGTCAACAACGCAAGAGGTAGGTGGATACTGGATGGATGGCATCAGGATCAGCCCGCTCACGGTAATCATCAAGGAGGCGAAGAGCCGATGTGTTAACACAAGAGGAACATTGTAATCCAAATGTGAGAGAATAGCCTTATCTTCATCTTGTGCTTTTGTGAAGCCTTGATTCCACATACCTTACACAGTTTGTATTGAGACTGGAAGGCTGACCGAAGAAGAATTCCGAGGCCCAACCGCCCGCACTATTGACATCAAGTCATGTTTCCGTGAACGATACAAGTCTCCCAAATGACAGTCCGCGCCCTTCAGTCCGGCCAATTGACGGGATCCATGGACTTAGGGAACTTGAGAGAACGACGAGTTCTACTGTCTCAGGTCGCTCGCCCCAAAGGGTACAAAACATTGATGAACTTCCCCAGGCGCAGGCAGAGTATAACGGCAGAGTTCACTATCTCAGTATACTCAAAACAGCGATGAGCGGCAATGAGAGAAACGAAAGTGTTAGGCTTGGATCTCCTGCCACAAGTTCGGCCAATAGTACCCCGCACTATCCCCAGAACCCGCAGATAGGTATATCTGGTTTGGATCCAGTGGATCTGGAGTTCCTGATGAAGAAAGGTGCCTTTGTGTTACCGCATCGGGACAGCCTGTAAGTGATACCGATTTCATTTTCAGGATGGGTGTATAGAACTGACATGAGTAATTAAGAATGGTCTTTCTGACCGCGTATTTTGAGTTTGTTCATCCATATTCGCCCGTTCTGGATAAAAATCTTTTTTTAAGCAGCTATGACGCCGGCTCCTATTCCCCATTTCTCATGCAGACGGTTTTGACAAGTGCTACTCTTTACGTATCACCTGATGTCCTTACGTCATGTGGATACTCCAATATCACAGAGGCGCAAACAGCCTTCTTCAACAAGGCCCTACTACTACACGACTTCCAATGTGAGAAGAGCCAATTGTGTCTGCTTCAAGGATCCCTAATATTGGGTACAACTGCATTCTTTTACCCAATTGACCGAGACGTTCACTACTGGTTCTTCAACGCCGTCCGGCTTGCCACAAAGCTGGAACTGCAAAAGCTGTGAGTACTTGTGAATCTTCCACGGCAGGCCTGAAGTCGAAGCTGATTACGGATGCGAACTTCAGTGATCAGCTACGCATCCCGGACGTCCAACTTCGTGGCTTGTACAAACGAATTTGGTGGGTTATCTACGTAAGTTGACTGTCCCGAGTGCACTTTCTATTGAGCCATCTGTTATTGAAACTGACTCTTGTAGTGTCGAGATGTGTTATTGTCATTCCTGGGCATGCAAAGCATGCCCCTAGTCAGCGACAAGACGAAGCCACAAACCTTGCCAACCGAAGAAGACTGGGAGACTGAGGGCAACAGCTCGAATTCGTCTTTCCCTTCCAAGGTCACCGCTGAACAAAAATGCCATTTTATTGAGTACTGCAAGTTGTCTGTCCTAGGTATGATTCAGGATGGCAATGCACGTACTGAACAGGTGTCTGACTTGATGATTTGATGAATTTAGGGTCTAGATCTCTTGTAGGAATATCTGACGCCGGTAGCGTTGACGGTGAAGCCATGGCTCGCGAATTCCACGCTTGGCGGAGTCAGCTCCGAGAAGCAACTAACGCAGATAATCAGCTAGTCGACAGCCCTTACCTTACGTCCCTTCTTGCAGCGAGCTATCGACTGGAGTGTATCCTGTATAGAACCCTCAAACTTTGCTGGAAGACTGGAGATGCTGCCCGACATGACTGGGCGCGAGCACGGCTTCGATCTTCGATGTTCGAGCTTGACACGCTATTTGGGAGAGCACTTGCCAACGACCAACTCAAAAACCTCCCAATGTCATTGTAGGCCCCCTGGTGACGCCCTATGGATTGAGAGAATAGGCTGACGATTGACTTGGAAGCAATTCCAATATTCCAATAGCTCTTGCACTACATATAGAAGCTGCTCTGGACGATGCGGAGTCCAACGCAGACAGATCAATGTCGCTCATTTATATTCGTCAAGGAATGCTGATTCTACAGCAACTCCAGGACTCACCGGTCATAAAGAGCGTTTTGTCCATCTTTGAGTGGGCTTTGGATCGCGTAGATCTGAACCTATCGGCAAATGAAGACAGGCAAAACAGGAACACTGTTCGTACAGGCATGGAACCAAATGAGTCCGCCGACCAAGTCGGAGCCGCAGTTGACCATGGTTTTGAAGAGATGTTTGATCAAATGGAGCCGTGGTTTGGCGATTTTCTTGGGATTGACTTCCTCGATAATCTAAGGTCGAGCGGCGACAGAGGACAGGCTTGTGACGTTGTTGAGAATGATGCTTGAAGAATTGAGATTGTTCTGTTTGGAATTTGCAGATGGGCTTCGTTACAGCCACTGGTTGTAGTCTGCGATATCTGGTACATTCAACTAGCGAACTAGCCAGCAAATTAAGACCGGCGTCTACAAGACCTGGCTCAATTTGAATCACATAACTATCAAAATCCCTGGCCGTCCTGATGTGTGTTTGAATAATTTCTCATGCGCAAATTTAGAGAATCAACTCTCGAATCTAGAAATGATCGAGTTCCGGAACTGCAGAAGTCTATAATGGGTCGAACAAATTCAAAGGTCTAGGTACATGTTTTCAAACGATGGGGAGTGCTTTGGTGTTGTCAGAACAGAAACCGTCCAAGAAAGCAGCGACTTCCTGGACATCTTCGATCGGGTAAGTAGCAGCCAAGAAGCCATCTGGGCGAAGTACTACAAGCCCGCCGCTTGTGGCCGACATTCCATAGCTGTTGTGTCCTTGGCCGTCAACGTCGCAGTAGACGAAGCTCGGGGGAAACCCGTCGAAAACGTCCCACGTGTTGGAAATAGTACCGGACACGATGGTCGTGAAGCTCAACGTCTGAGCATGTTTGATGAGAGAAATGGTAGACTTCAGCGCCTCACGCAGTGCAGTCAGCTTTTCTCTCTGTTGGAAAGGGCGACCAGCGAAGATGAGCACGTTCCACTTCCCAGTGTTCTTGTGGATGATGCTTTGCAGGCGGATGGGGGTGCTTGCACCAGGTGATTTGAGTAGCACGTCAGGGGTGCGATAACCCACGGCCAGACTGCCGGTGCAGGCCTTGTCGACGATGATGGAGGGTCCATAGCTGACGCCGAAGCCAATGTGGAAATTGGCGTTCGATGCGAGCAAGTCGCCCAGAACTTTGCTGTGCTCAGGCTTGCCGCTGCATCCGTTCCATGTCTCAGGAAGGTCGCCAGACATTATCGCTGCCAGAGTCTTGTCAATGTCAATGACCTTCTGAGCGACAGCACGGCGCTCCTCGGAATAGGTGTCGAGGACTCCTGATTGGTACCATCCCCTGATGACTCCAGCGAGCTTCCAAGAAAGGTTGATGGCATCGTGGACTCCGGTGTTCATGCCCTGACCGAAGCCAGACGAGTGTGTGTGGGCGGCGTCACCAGCAAGAAACACTAATTCATCCTTGCTCATGGTCTCGGCTACCTTTTGCCTGATACTGATTCGACTGTCAGATGAAATCCCTGGTTTTCAAAAACACAGTCTACTTACGTGTAGATGGTCCACCAGTCGAGCCGCTCAAACTCCACCTTGAAGGGGTGGAAGGATTTGAGCCCCTCCTCGAGAGCGTTTTCCTTGGTAAGACCGTCGGGATACTTGGCTTTCAGCGTCGGGGTGAATACGTATCCAATGCGGAACGCATCCTTGTCGATCCTGGCCAAGAAGACGTTGCCATACTCGGCACTTTGGATCGTCACGAAACCAAGTTCGGTGTCAGGAACATCGGTCTTGATACGGCCATCGAAGCGGACCCATTCGTATGCCGTCTCGTCCCCAATCATTTCAATTTTTGCAAGTTGTCGGACCTGCGACTGAACACCGTCGGCGCCGACCAGGTATTTGCTTCCAAACATTAGCCGTTTCCACGGTATTGAGGCATGTAATAAAGGGAGAGATACCATCTAACCGCGCGCGTTCCGTGCTGAGGATGTTGCAGGACGGCTGTAATGTTGTAGCCATCCTGAGGCGCTTGGTCAATTTGGTAGTCGACGAGTTCCCATTGGTACTGGACGTCGTTTCCCGAAACAGCCTTGTACTTGGCTGCAAAGATCGCTTGAGAGTTCTTCTGCCGGATGTTGAGAAGGTAGTTGTGGAACGTTCCGTTCATGCCGGTGAACATCGTCTGCTGGCCCACGGCCGGCGTTCTCTTGCCTTCCTGGTAGGTGGCGATTCCCCGTGCGACGTTGCCCGCTTGAACCATGTCTTCAGCCACGCCCACCTGCTCCAAGAGCTCGAGGGTGCGGGGGAAGAGAGTGATGGCTCGGCCGAAGGATTCCTGAACCTCTAGCTCCCGCTTTTCTTTACACAAATGTTAGAATCGGCTAACATGAGGGTAAGTCCGGATAGCTAACCAATGATAAAGGTGTCGATGCCTTGTTGCGCCAGACCAAGTGCCGTCACCAGGCCGACGGGCCCAGCGCCAACAATGAGGACATCAGTCGCCTTGAAACTCATAGCTAAGTAAGTTCTTAAAATGATGTCAGGGGAAATATTCGGTCTGGTGATGGTAAAGCGGTAAAGGAAACAAGGAGAGCCGTCTCGATACCGCACACTTCTTATATGATGTGGCCGTGAAGAACCTCGTCCCCACACGTACGGGATGAACTCAATTGCCGTTTGCCGTTCTAAACGTATCACTGTGCAGATTCCCGACCCAGACTGACCGATGAACCACATCCTGGCTGCTTTCTTCGGGCTGAAAGTCGAGCCTGGTCCCGCTTGGTTTCATGGTCGGTACATGAAGGTTACTTCAACTCGGCGCCGAAAGCCAATGTGGAGATTTCCTTCGGCACCGAAACCAGCTGCAGAGAAACCAAGGTTGGTCAAATGCATCTTTCCACTAACAAAACCCCGCCAGATTAAGGTGTCGCTGTAATCCTTTCCCCGATATGTCCTTCCGCCCAACGCCATCGCCGCAACCTCAATGATCATCTTAGCGAATGATGCCTGGCGGCCCCCCCAACTCATGTTTTCTCCGACGGTCCTTAGGTTGCACAAAACCATAATTTGTGGAATCGTTTTGAAAAGTCCAATGCCTGTAAAAACTGTCGGGTGAAACTGGCTTGAAGACAAGTGCTCGAATAGGCGTCCAAATTTCCAGTCGCGTTCTGGAGCTTTTGGGGTTGAGAATCGCTACGCCGCAGTTGCCGATGCGGCGGGTCTGCTCGCGGAGCTTTTCAAAAAGGGAGACGACTTTCTGCAAGGGTTCCTGTGCGTTCTGGCACCAGGGCTCAAACTCGAACTGCCTGACGGAATGTTTTTTGAAGATGCCGTTCTCATGTATGCCAAATATGAGAGTCCCGGTGCGACCAAACCAACACTGGGTCTTTGCCTCGTTGGGAACACCAGTCAACGCCAAAGGCTTCTGCGTAGCTTTCATCTCCGCAACGTTCTCGGCTGCTGTCCCAGTCCCAAAAAGTCTTACTGCCACATCTTGATTTGACTTCACCAAATGTCCAAGATTGGTGGCCCCGCTCCTCTTTTCCAAATACTTTGCCTTCCTTTCAGCAGATTCCTCGGGCCCTGGCGATCCGAATGACCCAGAGTATGAGGCGTCTACCTCATGAAGAACTGCAACTTTGAGGCTGCCAAACTGATATTTGATGGCTCTGTGATGGGCGAGGCTTTCCTTGAGATCGTCATCGTATGCAGTGAAACCCTCTTCGAACGCGTGGCCCCAGCTGGGGCTTTTCCTGCTGCTGGCTCGCTTGTTCCTTTCCTCTCTGTATGTGAGAATCAGAGTTTTGTTGATGACGTTCATCTGCAGGATGAATGCAGTTGAGCATCCACTCTTGACGAACTTGTGCAGAGTTTGAAAAGCACCACGGGTCAAGATCACGTCAACTCCGTCGAGCTTCGTATTTGGAGACATCACGGCCAGGGCAGTGAATAATCCCTTGAATGGCTGCCGGGGAGCCTTGGCCCGATTGAGATCACAAAACGTGTAACCGATATCCCGCTTGAGCCTAACCGGGAGGACAGGGCTATTGAATTTGGCAGCACCGCCTGCAGAAAGTCAGCTATTTGTCACTGAGACGTGAGGGGACTCAGGCGGGTAGATGTCCATCGGGTTGACCCGGATCCACTTGCCTGGAACAATGATGGTAGGATCTTTGGTGTCCACCCAATTATAAGAACACAGAGTCTCAAAGCCGCCAGTGGTGGTGATCGGTACAGTGGACGGCAAAATCTCGTCAAGTGTGATTGTGCCTGCGAGACCTCTCGTCGGGAAATATAGCCATTCAAGTGGGGACCCCTTCGGTGCCTTCGCCGGTGGTGGCGGAGGCGGCGGGGGCAGCTCAGGCTCCTCTAGGGCCGGATCAAGATCGTCATTTTCATCTGGTTCAAGGATACTGTTGGCATCCAGCTTGATGTCGAGGCTGGCGATCGGAGGAGTGCCCGCTTCCATCTGGTGATTTTGATGATGCTCCACAGTCGAGCGTGTCTGAGGCGACGTTGACAGGCGCCGCAGCAGCGGTCTAGATGTCTGGCAAGCGAATGCAGAGTAGGCCCCGGCGCGGAGGGAACAGCACCTGAGCAGACGTCTGTTCATAAGTTCGTGAGTGTGAATGGAGGCTGGATGGTTTGTAGATGTGAGAATAATCGAACACGACGCGAAGTTGAATTTGTCTGCACGGACCCTTGAGCGCACCCGTCTTCTTCCGGAGCCAATGAGATCGCGTCAACCACTAAGCACAGCAGGAGGCGACTTGACCCGAAGAGCGATCAATGAGCCGTTCAACTGAGATCCATCAGTAAGTATTAATGTGGCGAAACTAGCATCTCTGTTCAAGCGCGAATTTCGGTGACTTCCAGCAGGAAGTGGCCGCCATAACCGCTACTGCCATCCACGACCTGTGTATTACTCCAGTCATCCACTTCCACGCCACTTCGGCACCGGATGACGACCTAAAGCTACGTCGTGTCATCCCTCGATCATAACAGCAAGGTCGCATACCTATCACTCAGTACTACTCCAGCTTCACGAAAAACGTTTCCGCCGTTTTTTCCATCTCCTTGATGTCCTTGGCGGTTGTTCTGAGCAATTCTGACTTCTCCTCATGCTCGCATGCCAAGACGGCAAGAGCAGAGGATTTCCAGAGAGGGACCCTGCTGTTTTTCCGGTTGCTGAAAATAGTCAACACGGCGAACAACAGGGCGAAAGCTTCAATCGCGGCAGGGCCGGCGAAGAACCACCACCGAATTGACACAAAGGGTACGTTATCAATCTTCTCTCCCAGTGCCAACTGCATATTCGGACCTGAGCGCAGATAATCCGTCATACTGACTGCCATCTGCCCAAATCGCTTCCCGACATCTACATAACCAGCCAAAGCAGCGCTAACGCCAAGCTCTTTGTTCTCATAGTTTCCATCGACCCACTCGGTGGCAATGGACCCAGATTCGAAGAAATTCTGCAACGCTTTGAAATCAGCCCAAGATAATGAAAATTTGGGCAAATCATCGGCCGTAGACTTGTTGGTGAACAACTGACTTGAGTAGGAAGAGCCGTTGGAGTTCCATAGCTCTTTGCCGCCCAAGACAATTTTTTGCGAGTTCTGGAAAGCGAAAGTCGTTCCGTTTGACTGTGCACCTGTGTAGTTGTACGCAGCGAAGGAAAGAGAACACTCCGTGATGTTTTCGTTCAACGGCTTGAAGCTAGAATTGGGGGTTGCTCTATATAGGGCGAACCGAGCAAATTCTGGAAATGTGTCTGGTACGTCGAACACTCTGGTGTTTCCCAACAAAGACACATTCATTTAGTAGCTAGTACCTGAGTCGGTAAAAACATGCTGGGTCGAGAGGCTTATATTTCCCGGTGTGGTCATGTTACAGTGCTCGGTGGACTTTGCTTGATTCTTCAAGCAGATTTTTGATTGTAATGTCTCCTGAGTGACGTTTCTGCAATCAGTTGCGAAGCCCAACGACACATAAGATCCCTGCCATCTACAAGCACCAGGACAGGTGAATGTTGAGGGTGTGCTAATGTTGAAAAGACCCTGGAGTATGGCTGCTTGCATGTTGGGGTCCTGGGGGATGCCGCCTTGATACCATGATAATGTTAGGAACAGATTGTGAGGATCCTCTAGAAATTTCAAACTTTACTTACGAGTGTCAGTGTTGGCTAGTTGTCTGCCCACACCACGATTGTACGAGTGAGCATATCCAAATGTGACGGTATTATCAGTAGTGTTGACGAATTGTTCATCAACCATGACCACTTGTTGAGCTAATGGTGACAGACCAAGACGGCAAATCGTGACCAAGGCTCCGATAGTTGCCAGGTTCAATTTCATTGAGACCAGGAACTTGAGAGAGCCCAAAGGACCACGGCTGGCTTCATCGAACGTTTCCAGGTGTTCCAACCTCTGAGGTCCATTTTTGAAATGAAGCCACTTCAGCTGGCTAATGAATGTGCTGACGCCATGCATTATAGCCGCTGAACAAGCAGTCGTCAGTATCGAGATGACCGCGTTCAGAGAAATGGGGAAGGTCCAGTCTGAAAGAGGCCGACCATCCACCCTCGTGAAGATGAAAGCCACGGTTGCAAGAATGACCAGGCTCCCGATAGAAGTGACAATCTCCAGAAACCATTCGCTGCAGCTGAAAACATTGTAGCGTTTGTATTCGACAGTATCCGGTCGTGGAGGTTCGTCCTCGACATCGTAGACACGAGCAGGTTCGTATCCAGAGGATCTTTCTGTCCAGTTTCGTTGAGACATGGCGAATGAATGATCTAGGCTCCCATCTAGGGACTTCATGTCCTCTCTGGCGAGGGTCCCATATATACCCAGCGTGTAATCGTCCTACCATGTCATCTGACATACCTCTAGCACAGCCACATGCAGACAGTCGTATAAAATGTGCACTTTTAGACCAATAGGCTGGGTTCTTCCTGCAGCCTGATTGAAATGCAGGCTCGATTAGGCTCATCTGGGTGATGCCAAGATAGCCTGCATGCTTACGACCTCCACCGCAATCCCGACACACAATTCTCCCAGCCTGATTGCCCGTAGGATTGATGAATGCCCTCGAGTTGAATTATGACTGGAGGGGAAGCTGAGCACGAATGGATCTCTCCCAAGTCCAACATGACTTGTCAGGCCATCGTCAATCCCGAGCCTCTTTTGGTATGGCCCTCAAAAAGATATAACCATGCAACATGATAAACTAACGACCCGTTTCAAAAGTCTTTCACGACTAAATGAATCTTATATCGACTTATTCAATGTGTATCCATCGGCTGAACAAGCCTGAAGCATGGGTGAACCTAAGTCGAGTGCATATCCCATCGAGTGCTGCATGACGCCAGTAATTACATGCGTGTGCGGGGCACAGCTAATCAGACGTGGCTCCAAACAATCGACACCTTTTCTAAACAAATCAAAAGTTTCAATAAGGCTCAAATTGGAGAAAACATTGATACTCTATGTGCTTCCGTTATTCATCACTCGACGGGATGGGCCCCAACAATGTTCCAGTAACCTCACAACATGTCGGTCTTGTTCTAGACTCGTGCTAAACGGAATAGAATGGTCGTTGTTTTCCAATTTCTTGCGGTATCGCCTGGCTACACGCCATTCAGCTACGCGTCATCTCGCACCCGCTTGCCGTCATCCCCTTGTTGTCTCGCAGCCGCATGTTGTGTCTCGGAGCAATGTTCCGGCCAATTCGTTCCGCTTCCCCGCAAACGTTTCCAGATTTCGCAGAACTATCCATCGTCGTAGTAAATAAAGCATGATGCCTTCTCCAAGTGGACGTTAGCCAATAGCTTCGTCCACCAGAACAATTTGGTAGAGTCTCTCCTCACCACTCCATCCATTTTAGTCTCACTGGAGAGTTTCATTTAACATTCTGGTGAGCAGAACACCTCGTATCCCCACTTGTGGCGTTAGTGAAACCAGAGGGCCACCAGAACCATCAGGAGTTGGAATTCTTGCTGTCCGCTTTTGGTGCGATCCTTGACTGTCTTACCTAGGGTGGACTCAGCCATTTAAAAAGGGCGATGTTTCCCCCGGCTGTTGCAAACTCTGCTTTGTATGATGTTCGAGTCTCGGCAACCCTTTTCAACGTGTAAGCAATGGGACAACTGCCTTTGGGAGAGTCGATTCCCCCTCATACAGACCATGTCAGTTCCCGCTACGCCTATCAAACCTGTCAGGTTGCATTTTCTGACCACTTCTACTTCTCCAGGCCGTGAGCGTTTCTCTACCGACATGGGAGTCAAATGTCGGCTGGGCGACGGGGGAGAGATGGGCCGTCGACAACATGCTCACAGGGTACCCGAGATTCTTCATCCACAGAAGCATAGAATCCTTCGCTCAGACTGTTGCTTCAAACTTCAGCCATACACCAGGACAACGAGCCATGCTATTTCCCAACGAATATGCTGCCCAGCTGTGTGTAGGATTCCTGCACGCTCATGCTCCAGCCCCTGCCCTTGTTGGTATTGAGACCGTCGCTTTAGTCGTGGACGACTCCAATCCGGATGCTGTTTACTGGAAACCGCTTTCCCCGTCAATATCGGTTGTCATTTTTCACCCGGACGCTTTCAAGTATGCAAAACAGTGTTGGCAGCATAGTGGACTCGGTGTTTCCAGTAGACGAGCGGAGTTCTCCCATTGTCTCCTCCAGCAGGCTCTACTTGTACCAGAATATCGCGTCCAGTCGACGAAACAGATGAACAGCCATGGTCCCCCGCTCTATCATCCCCCAGGATCGAAGAAAGAGATTTTGTCTTCTTCAGAATCGGGAATCAGCCAACCATTACGAGGCATCATGTGGCAAGAACCCATACCTCGTGCGAAAAAGGGGTTTGGTCAGGAAGTCGAGATCCTCCTGAGCGATTCCAAAAAAGCCAAAGAAGTACTTCAACAACGCATCGCCAGTATGCTGAGGCCCCATCTCAATGCACACGCAGAGAGCGGGACTACGATCGAAGTAGGGCCACGCAGCTCCAGTACTCATGACTTGACCGACGACGTCTACATCTTCCCGACCGGAATGAGTGCCATATTTCACACCCACCAATTCCTTCTCGGCACACATGGGAACATGAAGAGCATAAGCTTCGGATTCCCCTATGTGGATACCTTGAAGATCCTCGAGAAATTTGGTCCCGGGTGTGTTTTCTACGGCAACGCTACCGAGGTTGAGCTGGACGATATCCAGCATCGGCTTGAGCGTGGGGAACGATATTTGGCCCTCTTTTGCGAGTTTCCTGGTAACCCGTTGCTCACATGTCCTAACCTCAAGCGCATCCGGTCGCTCGCGGACAAGTACGACTTTGCCATTGTGGTGGATGAAACGATTGGAACTTTCGCCAACGTCAACGTTCTTCAATATGCGGACGTGGTGGTCACCTCTCTCACCAAGTTCTTCTCTGGCGCATGCAATGTCACTGGAGGCTCTGCCGTCTTCAGTCCAACAGGCCGTTACTATCCCAGTCTAAAAGCGATCGCGGAGAGAGAGTACAAAGACACATACTGGCCGGAGGACGTCATCTTGATGGAAAGGAATAGTCGCGACTTTACTACACGCATTCGTCAAATGAATATCAACGCGGAGGCTGTTGCAAAATTACTGCTGGCCAGTCCGTTGATCAAGAGAGTGTATTATCCGAAGTACAACGGCGACAAATCGAACTATGAAGCCTGTAGAATGCCTGGTGGTGGGTACGGGGCCCTAATGTCCGTGATGTTTCATCGCAAGCAAGATGCCGTCACCTTTTACGACAACATGGATGGAGCGAAGGGGCCTAGTCTGGGTACGAACTTCACATTGACATCAGCGTATGTCATTCTTGCTCACATGAAGGAGCTAGAATGGGCATCCAGTTTAGGTGTAGATCCGTACCTTGTTCGGTTCAGCGTAGGGATGGAAGACACAGACCAGTTGCTGGAGATTTTCAGAAGAGCTCTTCACTCAGCAACGGGCCCGAGAAAGAGCTGCAACATCGTCAATTTCATGTCACATTCAGGTGCAGAATGAGAAGTTACATAGATCGAAGAGTGCAGGTTTCGATGAAAATCACCGGGTCAAGCCCTGTTAACTGCTTCGTTGCCCTAGTAGTTCGAATGAATTCATATAACTTGTGCCATTCCAGCCATCTCGTGATTTATATGAAGCAATACGCAGCCACGTTGAGGTTAACTGCCGTCAGAGAAGAATCCCCTCGAATAAAAGAAACCCGGAATGCACACTCCATGCTCAAAACTCAAGAACCACCGCACTGCTGTCCGCGATAGAAAGAGTCGCTTTGCCATCGCTAACAGCAACCTCCTCGCCAACAGTGACGTTTGAGACACGCACAGCCTTGCCATTGTCAACGTCATAGTTGAAGGTGTATCCATCCCATGTGATGCCAGTAATCGAGTCAGCACCCGGAGCGATGAGACGACGCACCGTAGCAGTCTTGCCGTTGAAACTACTGTCGAGGTTGATGGAAAAGCTGTGGTTGCTACGCTTGGCTTTGTTGAGCTCAGTCTCGGTTGCATTGCCGCTAGCTGTGAAGTTGTATTCGGCCATGTTTAGGATAGCCACCTTGGCAAGCTTTCCAGAGTGGTAAATGCCATACGCGGATTCGGCCCCGTTTCCAGTAGCTGGAAGATTCGCAACCTGAACCTTGTCCTTACCGAGACGACCCAGGATGGCTGCAGTTGCCAGGTTACCGTAATAGGGTGCCTTTGTTCCGATGTCCTGTTTGGATGTCTGCACAGGTTGCCAAGCCGAATAGCGGTAGTCTCTGCCCATATGGAAGTTCAGACGGGTGATGTTCTTGGCTGCTCCATGCAGACTGAAGTCCAAGGCCCACAAAGCAGCTCCGAAAGTGTTTGACACACCAGCTCTGCCAGCCCCATACAGACTGTTGGTCTCGCTTATCGAATACGGCTGTGTGTAGTGGACGAGTTTCTTCATCAGGCTTACATGCCGATTAATGGGACCTTCCACAGAAGTATGGTTCATGAGCTTGGCCTGCTTGTTTACAGGTTCTCGTCCATTTCCCATGTAGCTTGAGGTCATGTCAGCTGCCGATTGACTGCATTGACGCATGCAGAATTCGTACCTGTGAGCTCCAAGGAAATAGACTGAGCCATCCTCGTCAATGCCCGCCTCCATGATGTCTGGAATGTTCACGTGTCCTGATGACAAGCTGGAAGGTGATGGCGTAAGCCAGCGAAACTTGTCGTCATCGGCAAGGTCTGGGCACTTGTCCTCGAGAACCTTTTTTGCATCTCGAGTACCCTTCAGCCACGCCGCTGTGTAATCAGCGGGATACCAATTGTCAAACCCATACAAGTTTGGCTCATTACCATAGGACCAACCGAGCAGATTGTTGTTGGACAAGGCCTTACAGGCGGCGGCAACAGTGTCGAGCATGTTCTGGTAGTGTGTCTCGTTCTGGACTGAGCGCTTCATGTTGAGACCATAGATGAAGCGAGTGTCAGTAAAAGTGTTGAGAGACTGAAAGAACGTTGGTCCGATTGTGAGCCTAGCGGGAAGATCGCCACTCCCCCTCGAGAACACGGGAAACCTGTAGGTCTGGATCATAGCCAACTCTATCCTGGCTTGATCCACCCACGCGGATGGTTGGGCGATCATCTCCACTGAATTTGCGAAACTGCTCCAACAAATTCTCCGAAAACGTGTTTGGAACTGATTTGTTACCTGCCAAATATGAGTCAGTGTTTTCTTGACGGTTCTTAGGTCGATAACTTACCAGCGTAGTCTGGTAGATATGACAACTCAATCGAGTAAGACACGAATGATGGCGACACCACTATCCCACTTCCTTACGGAACAGTTGCCGGTGCCGTGAATCAAATTGCTCCAGAGGCTGAACTAATCAAGCCCAAGGCGACGATCGAAGCATAAGACAGCATTGTCAAGGTATTTGGAGTTGCAAGTTCAAGATGAGATACGAGTCGAATGTCAACAGGTTGCACAGAATGGAACGGATTCGGCCCTCCACGAGTTCAAACCAGACCTTTTATATTTCGGAGGCAGAGTGACAATTCAGAGCCCTTGATAATTCGAGTATGTAACGTGCTCAACCAAATTTCTTAATCAAGCAATCTTTCCCGTTGTAGCTGGTGGAAGTTTGTGTGGTTTGGTTTCTAATGGTGTCATTTGTCGATCGTGAGGATATGAATTGTGTAGCATCCGGCATGTCCTTCGGCCAGCGGGGAAACTCCGAATTGTGCACAAGACGTTCGGAGACATTACCTACCGTCAAAGTACAAATGAGCCTCCGGCTTCATGCTTGCAGCACCAGAGAGTCGGGCAAAAGGAAACAAAAAGGACACGACGATAGACTGCCAAGGTCACAGACATTCGAGATAGAACTTCACACATGAAGATTAAGTAGCATTTCTTTACCCAATAACAGCTCACAAATTGGTCTGTTGTATCCAAAGAATGGGGGTATACGTTGCGTTGGTGATGATCGCGGTCGAATCACGTCGAAACGGAGCACTCCGTTAACGATGCTAGTACATAATACCCATGGATGGATAGACCCGTCCAAAAATCCGGGCCCGCTACGATTCCTCCGTTTCCCCAAGCCCAAGCGCTTTTTTTTCGTACGTCTCTTTTGATGGAAACAAATACTCCTTCTGACGGTCCAAGGTATGCCGAGCTGTTGCCAGGGCATTGCCATATTGGGATAACTACTGCTAAATATGCGTCCAACGTATGCATCCGCTTCTCCGGAGTATTCATGACACCAGCTTTTTGGGATGGTGCAGACATCATGGATGTCGTAGAAGATCTTATCATGACAATTCTCAGTCTTGCGTGGCCGGCATGTAATTGAGCAATCTCACATACCCGTTAAGGCAAATGCCGCGATAACTCAAGGCGCGATATTTACCACGCCGTCAAGAGATTGAAACTAACAAACGTAACGATCCTTTGCAAAAGCATTTAATGCAAGGCCACGACACCTTACGTCGACAGTTTCGCTTCTCATCCATTATCTCATCACCATTTTAAAGCTTCATTCTGAAGGATCTACCGCGCAACAACCTTTACCATCATGAAGCTCGTAATGGTTGCCTCCGTACTCCTGGCTGCTGCCAACTTCGGCATAGCCACCGTTCTCCCCGAGCGGGCTACCAAGCCACCCTATTTCATCCTGATTGGAGACTCGACTGTGACTGCCAACGCCGGTTGGGGAACTGGTTTCTTGGACTACTTGACTGGAGATGCCAAAGGGGAGAATCGTGCCAAGAGTGGCACTTCGACCTCTTCGTGGCAGAGCAACGGGCGATGGAAGGATCTACTCGAGACAATTGAGGAGGTCAAGGAAGAATACCGACCCATTGTTCCCATGCAGTTCGGTCATAACGATCAGAAGTACCTCAGCCTTGACGAGTATCGTGCATACATAGTGCAAATGGTTACCGATATTCAAGATGCTGGAGGCAAGGCGGTAAGAACATCTCGAAAGCATGCGCACAACCTATATACTAATGATGATGATGATGATGATAGATCGTTATCACGCCTCTCACCCGTCGCCTCTTCGTTGACGGCAAAGTCAGAGAGGACTTCGTCGAGTGGCGTGGCAAGGCCATCGCCGCGGCGAAGGACGCGGGCGCATATTATCTCGACCTTACACTCGCAAGCACCAACTATGTCAACGCCATCAGACAGGAAAATGCGCAGTACTACAGTAAGTGCATTTCAGGTTCTTAGGTCGCCAGGAACGATCACTAACTTTCCAAGACTACGGCGACGCGGGAACCGATCGGACCCATCTCAACTCTGCCGGCTCCAAGGTTTTCGGTCGCATGGTTCTGGATCTTTTGCTCCAGAAGAGATCTGACTTGTCCGAGTACTTCACTTCCAACGACGCATTGAGCAAGCTAATCGCAGCCGGCGACTTTGCCACCGGCGACGAGTAGAGCACTACACATGGGGTACCAGGCTTGGTTGATGGGCCATCGGCAAATTGGATACAACGACGTCTGACTACGGTTTCGCTGTCCCCTTTGCAGGCTGCATCAGTTCCCAATCGGAATCAGCACTCATAAAAAGGTTGGTGAAAATGGGCTTTTGTGTATATAATTGTACCCTGCCAACCTAACACCCTCAATCTCATAACATTGTGGTGCGCTTCGTTGAACGATGACATGTTATTTTTAAGTGCAACCACAAAAGACAAGTCACTGTGTATGGCATTCTCAACGGAGTCAAAAAATATTCTAGGGCAGATGCTCGACCACTGGGTGTTCTTCTCAAAGTAGAAATGGCATCTTCGAAACGACCTTGTTTCCCTCCGCCCCTCGTAGCTTGGGAGTGATTCAAACAGCCAACAGCGCATTGCACTTGAGTCCACACCTGATCATTTTCACGCTCAGAATAAAGGGTTGTAAGGGTAACTGATTTCATTGCATTCAAACCCAAACTCAAACCTCATGCTCTACAGAGGGATCTTCCCAGCCACACTCCTCCAGAATTTGCATCGTTCCTGCAACTTGCTGATATCTGAAGCCCTGAATCCGGAGTCTTCTACCACCCATTCCTGTTGAGCGAGCCTCTTAAGCACAAGTGGGCCTCTCAGCTCTGTAAGCCTATGCTGGTTTGGGTCGCCAGTTGAAAAGTACGACTTGAATGCCCCTATCTCACTTTTAGTCATCCCAAGGGTAAGCTTTGTGTTACAGTTGACGAGTACTTACCGACATATGTCTCGTACTTTAGGACATCATCATATTGCTTTCCTGTCACAGTGTTCCACCACCAGCCATCTTGAGCATGCCCCGCTGGAGAGACAGCGTATTCTGTCAGCCACCCCTCATTTGTTGCAGACGCTGATATCCAGAGTCCAGGACAAGCGAGAACAGAGTCTCGATAAATCAGGCTTGCGCGATCAAAGTTATTCGAGTAGGAAATGGTTTCCGTGCTTCCATTTTGCGGGTAATGTGTTCTGACTTGCTGTCTGTCTTTCGAAGATAGACCTGGCAAGAAGCCCTTGAGCCATTGATCGAAACTTGCATTACTCGAGTTAAACAAGGAAGAAACATCGCCAGACACCATTCCAAGTCCCGTGGGAATAAACCTCTTCGCATCGTGAGTCGTGTAGACAGTGAATGCCGTCTTTAAATGACTGAGAGGGCTATCGGTCCTTTGTGAAAGTGACTTGGGAAGGAATGAATCGTCTAGAACTGGACCCCAGTTGTACGTCGATGTGGTGTACAAATTTTGGTTTTGAACGGCGAAACTAGCGTTCTGAAGGGCGCGAGCAGAAATGTTCCTTAGACACCCAAGACTATTGGGTCCAGTGCAGCCGGCGAGGCTAGCCAGTTCATCGTACATGCCTTGAGTATGTGTGCTGTTCCATCGGTACGCCTTGGGCCAGAATGGGCTCGAGGCTGCGGCTTTGTGAAATAGTGATGGGCGCTCCTGCTTCGCAATAATCTGCGCAATGACACTACCTCCACCTGCACTCTGGCCCCAGATGGTCACGTTGCTCGGGTCTCCCCCAAAAGATCGGCCGTACCGTTGGATCCATTTCAAATAGGCTCTTTGGTCAAGTAGACCTACGTTGAAATCTGCGGTCGGGTCATTTTTCACTTGTACACCAGCGAGGAAGCCAAAAGCATTAAGCCGGTAATGCGGATAGACAAACATCATGTCTGGGTCTGAGACATTGATAATAGGATAGGAGGTTGGCGGGGTTCCAAAGCTCCCACTTCCTCCAACAAAGCCTCCACCATGGAAAACGACAACGGTAGGGCGCAACGGTTGACCTTCCGTCCATGGCCGGCCAAAGAGGCCTAGATACAGGCAATCTTCAGACCCACCAGACTGATGACGTTAGATGGCTCATGTGTGCTGACCGGACGAGACATACCGTGCCCTGTGGACAAGCGCTGAACTTCTCCCTTGAATCATAGAGACCCTTTTGTTTGAGTGGGGGTTGCGGTGCACGGAACCGATTTTGTCCAGTTGGTGGTGCCGCGTATGGGATTTTCTGCCATGCCGCGTAGTTGTACTGTTCATTGAAATGCCCGAGGAATGAGCCATAGTCAAGATGAACAATGTTATCTCTAGATTCGGCAGCCCCAATGAGAAGTAAGAGAATGGCGATAAACTTACGCATCTCGTGACGATATCTCAAAACATTGAAATTTGACTTAGAAATGAATTGCGAGAAGTGATGGGTACCTTGGGTATCCATCTGTGTTGGCAGAGTACATGTAAGGGAATTTGGATCAACAGCTCCGCCGCTCTTCCTCCGCATTCCGAGAAGAGGCGTCGGGACCCCGCGTGGGCGCAGCGATGTGCAAACACATAGGCTCCGGGCCCGCATCTGAGCTAACGTCCCACACCCACTTCTCGGCACCCCCCACTTCTCGGCACCCCCAATTTCGATGCCTTCACATTTATACACATCAACTTCAACCAATATTTATATGTATTATGATGCCACGACGATGCAACCTTCTCTATCACTAGGGTTTTCAGACTCGCTGGATTCATCTGTGCTACTTTCAAGTTCGCCCGCCTCGATTTGAGCCCTCCGAATAGCCTCAATATCGGCAAACTTCGAATT
>JANUHK010000489.1:0-13510 GCA_026319125.1 Colletotrichum noveboracense | reverse complement strand
ACGTGACTTGTACCATAGTTCTTCCGTTTCCGAGTGAGTCCCTGTTGTTCCCGTGATCCTGCAGTACAAATGTCCTGTCCTAGCCGCCCGACGCCCGAGTGGGTCGGTCAACTGTTATCCATGCATAACGGGTCGTAACATCCTGATAGCGGCGTCATTAGTAAGTCTTAAATGCATTACGATGGCCGCTACAATATTCCAAGGGAGAGGGCGAGCCGAGATCCAGCAGATTGCGGGGCTCTCCGAGGTTCGTCTGAGGCTCTCCAGACATCGCGAGTTCCGTGCTGGGCAATATGTGTATATTTGTATACTAGCCCTCAGAATAACGCGAGCCTCCTTTCTCCAATCTCATCCATTTCAGATAGCCTGGTGTTATCGAGACGAAGATAAGCATAATGTGGTCGTTATGCTCGTTAAAACGCTAAGCGGGTTTACTCGTGATCTAGAACTCGCAGCCAAGAGCAAAGGCAAGCACTTCGCCCTCATTGATGGCCGCTATAGTTATTATCCAAAGGTTGATCAGTTTGGCACAGTTATTCTATTTGCATCTGGCATCGGAATAACTGGCCAGCTGATGGCCATGAAGGAACTGGCGACGCTCTTCAGCAGTTGCGACGCCAAAGCTCGGCGGTTCGTTTTGTTCTGGGACATAGAGGCAGAAAGTGAGGTTGACCAGCTCCGACGTCCAAACCTGCTACTGATACTGGCCAGTACATCGCTTCTGGGTCAGAGACTGGATGGATGAGCTTCTATCTATGGACATGGATTTCGTGAGCATCAGCCCCCTAATGCGAAACCTTGCTAATCACATAGCAGGTCCTAGATGTGCAGCTGTTCATACACGGGCAATTTTTCAGAAAAGACTCTGAAGGATCACCTCAAGCACTCGGTGGGCATAGGAGGATCAAGTTACATTTCAACCCCATGGACGTGCAACAACTCCTTGCGAAGGAGCTAAGTAGCAGGAAGGGCAAGACCCTCGTGTCAAGTGAGATTCATTCCCACAGGTATGACTATCTTGCTAAGCTTCAACAATAGCCTGCGTCAATCGTAATACTTTCCGCGTAATCAATGAAACCCTCCAAGACGAGCTTGGGGAAGACTGGGAACTGGACAACGGTGTTTTGCTTAGTGAACTTGAGTTTTGTCCAACTTAATTGAAATCTGTATCAATAAATTCAACCACTACACAAATCTTTCAGCCTTATCCTTATCTCTATTGAAAGTGACAATTGCTAATCGAAGTTTGTCCAGAATATGATCAACCTCCTCAGCAAGCTCTTCTCCGATCTTTCGCATGTTGTGGAGGTAGGCAACCTCTGCACGCAGACGGCCATTTTCTTTAGTCTTCATTTCGATGATCTCCTTCAATGACAAGTCGGGCGTCTGCTTCGAAGCCTGGAGTGTTGCGTGGGAGGCTTTAAGTGCTACGGAAGAACCATGAGCGTTGGCAATAGCCACATCGAGATCCCTCAGCGGGACAGGAGTTTCTGATAGTCTACTATAATGTTCCATGTTGTTTTTCGTCGCTTACGGCAGAAGCCTCGATCGTAGTTCAAGCGAGAAACGCGATTCTGAAATATTCCCGAGCGGCTAGTGTCATTGTAGGGTGCTAATTTTGGATCAGTCCAAAAATAGCTGGACTCGGGGCCTTAAAAGAAGCAGTCCCATCGACGAAACTCATGGAACAGATCACTACGCCCCCACACCCTCGAATGCACTATGGCATTCTCATCTCCATCCACGCTGTTGCGCTTCAAGCCCGTGGAAAATTTGCTTTGGGACGCATCGCAAGCGATTCAGGAGGCCCAAGGCAAGGTCAAGGAAGCCTTATCTCACGAGCTCGATGGACGTCTACAAAAGCGCAAGAACCAGCATCACATCCAAACTGAAATGAACAAGAATAGTTAGTTAGTCTGTGAATTCACTCAACTACGACAGCAAAACCAGAGCCTGTATCAGCAGAATTTGCAGCAGGCAAAGCATCTTTATCGCTTGCAGTTGGAGGCTAATGTTAACGCAGAGGAGTTGACCGAAACCAAGTCGTCCCAATGCCTTCTGACACAGGATATCATGAGAATATGCAGCGAAAAGGATGCAGTTTCCCAAGAATTGGAACGAGTCAGAGAGCAGCTGGACATAGAAGTGCTCGAAAGACAAATTGCAGAGCTGGCCCTAGACCAGTTCAGGGACGAGGTTATTCAGCTGAAAGACGACTTCGAGTAACAAAAAGCCTTCTTGCTCGACAAGGACAAGGAATTAGATGGGATGAGGCAAGTCCTGGGGCAATTCAAGGAACAGGTTTCTATATACGAGGGACTACTTACTGGGAACGAAACCACCGCTGAAGAGCTTCATCGCTAACTTAGCATGCAGTCTCTCATCAATGCCGGATTGCACAAGGCTTTGGATGAGTGCCAATGTTCAGGAAAGGCCCAGGGCCCTGAAAACGTTGAATCCACTAGTCTGAAACGTTCTAGATCGTCAACTCCTACAATTTATACACAAGGAGAAAAAAGGCAGAAGACTAGCATTTGATTATGGAAATCGAAATTTACACCCTCATTAGGTGTCTCGTGAAGAAAGTGACTTAGGCATGTTCAAAGCAAGAGAATAGATCCCAATACATAGTGATCAGCTACTGCATACGATGAAGAGAAGGTCTCTAGAAGGCAAAGCATGGCTCAAAATCGATGCACGGTTGAGGGCCTATGGTTGGGAAAAGAACAAATGAATTTGCATTCGCAATGGTGTATGTTCAAATTGGAGTTTTACTGCTGTCGCAGATACAGATGACAAGATCCAGCATTTGTGGCGGCCCGACGTCAAAAACGACTTGAAAGTTGTTGAAACCTCTTTGTTCAATGAATACATTGTGTCCCTGCCCCATCAGCTGGCAGTCCACGGTTGGGAAGCCTGGCCAAGATACTGTTGATATACTTTTCATAGCTGTTTCTAGAATTCCAGTGAGTTGTGATGACTTTCCTAGACAGTTGCGCCGACTAACGGGTTGGATGCCAGCTTTTGTCGAAAGGCACGGTTAAGTGTACCACTTCCCCAGCTGCGCTGCCCGCTGTTACATTGACAGCGCCTGCCAAGTCGCAGATCTGACTCCCCTGGTAACTCTCCATTACACTCGACATGACTAAGCTGGAAAGAATCTTTTAACAGCAAGCAGAGTCTGATAATAACTCTCGTTAAAACGAGCTACTCTGCATCACAGAATGCCAGGCAATGCCGTTTTGTATACTGTAGCTCTGCATATATTTATTGTGCTTGGCGATGTGATGTTCTTTCGTATTTCCATTTTTAGCAAACCACTGTTAGAGTACTGCTCGTTGGTTATTCACGAGTGCTAGCCCTAGCACCTGCAAGGGCACCTTGGGCCTCGCTAAGCCCCGTGGGGCAGCGGCTAGTCGGGGTGCGTGCTAAATTTAGACCAGCCTCATTCAAGAGCCCTACGAGAATCCCAGTCTTTTGCTCTATTTCGGCAACCGGGATGTATAAAAGGACCTACTCATATGATCTAGGCACTCGTCTAGTTAACCAAACACTCGATTTAGACCAAGCACTCCATCTTACCGATTTTCTACACTCATCAGAGAACATGCTGCCTACATCTTTGCTGGCTATCTTAGCCTCTGCGGTGCCAGGGACACTCGCCTGCGTTGCCCAGATGCCATTTGTTGCCCTCCGAGCAACTGCTGATGGCGTCACTCAAGAGGCCTCAATTCCGTTGTATAAGGCGGACGACTGCCTCTTCCAGACTCCTGGGCCGATCGTGCCGGTTAATTTCCCCGGCAACGTGACCGAGGCCCAGCTGAATCAAAACTTTGTCGACCAAAATGGCCAACTTATGAGTATTGAAGATTTGAATGCGTTCACCAGTACTGCTGCAATGCATCAAGCAGCGCTATTTGATTTGGTAATCTGCAACTTGACCACCTATAGCGGCGACGATATTGAGCTTCAGGCTGGCAGCCCAGTCGTCTTCGAGCAGACACATATCACAGAATGTCAATGCATGTTAGCTACGTCCATGCTGGCTTCCAAAAAGGCATTCATCGCCAGAGCATCCGTTCGCCAGCATCGCTAGGCATTGTCGAAGAGAAGACGCTTACTGCAGGACGGCGACCTCGGAGCCATCGCGCAAAATTCTCCACAGACGGATTTTTCCGGTGGCCAGCAGCCGAGTCTAGAAGTTCCAGAATTCTCGGGGACCCAGGGAGCTGAGCCTGTGCCTGATGACTTCTCAGGGGGCCAACAGCCAGCGCTTCTGAATCCTACTTTTTGTACGACCCTGGACGACGGGTCACTTCAGGATCCGTTTTGTATAGAGGGATAGGCTCAATGTTCGAAGGGAAGAACGCGTCATTGTAGTGTTCAACATTTCTGGCGCCCCTATGATTCATTATTTCCTAGTTGAACGTTAGTTTGTGAGTATTAGGAGAATGTTAGACTTTGAAGAATCCATAGGTTGCTGTATTAGCATGAAATCTCTTTTCTTTAGGCTTAAAAGCATATTAAACAGTTTTGCTATATGAAATTAGCTATAAAAGTCTAACTAGTTAGAATGCTAGCTAGGTTTACAACAGCGAAAATAATTGATCTCTATGCTGGTATGGCTTGTACTGGTATGGCTCGTACCGGTATGGCTCGTCCTGGTATTTGTCGTACTGATATATACGAAATGGGTGGTTTGTGCTGGTACCAGTACAGGTCATATCAGTACGAGCCATACCAGTTCAAGCCATACCAGTTCAAGCCATACAAGTACAAGCTATTCCATTACGAGCCATACCAATACAAGTCGTACCGGTACGAGTCCTACCGGTACGAGTACTACCAGTACGAGCCATACCAGTACGGGCCATACCAGTACGAGCCATACCAGTACAAGCTATACTAGCAGTATAAGTTAATATGAGATCCCATCACTATTCCAGCTATACTAGGACAAGCCATACCAGTACAAACCATATTAATACAAGCTATTAGATGCTCGTAGGATCAGGTCTAGATACAGTAAAAGGCGTAATGTGTTACGACCCGTTATGCAAGGATAACAGTTGACCGACCCACCCGGGCGTCAGGCGGCTAGGACAGAACCTTTTGACGGAACTACATAAGTACTCAGAACAGCCTCATACAAATGAGGGGTCCTCTCTTTTGTACACATGGCTCAGCGGTACAGTTCCAGGTTCTGACATGGTAGCACGACCACATACGATCCAATCAGAAAGAGGCTACAGAAGCCCACAGATCACTTCCTGGACACGACACCAGGGAATCACTCTAAAACAACCCCCGGGTTCGAGTCCCGTAGAAGAAGCAAGAGCAACAAGCAGAGAACAGTTGTAGAAGCGCTTACCTACTTCGATGCCATCCAGCTTGAGTGCTTAACAGGGAATCAGCCCTCAACCTGAGGGGGTGTGACGGAACTACATAAGTACTCAGAACAGCCTCATACAAATGAGGGGTCCTCTCTTTTGTACACATGGCTCAGCGGTACAGTTCCAGGTTCTGACACCTTTGTACTGCAGGATCACGGGAACAACAGGGACTCACTCGGAACGGAAGAACTATAGTACAGGTCACGTGATGATAAGAAGGACCGACGAGAGATAAGCGGTCCTGACCTAGGACCGACATGGAGAAAGCGGTCCACACCCGGGGACCGCTCGGAAGACATCGGTCCTCAGAGTAAGAAGACTACCCTAGACTTGTATATAGTATGACCTGAGCCTGGCTTATGGTTAGACTTCTATAGCTCTTCAGCAATCAACTTGTGAATATCACTAAGGATACTTTCAGCTTACCTTCACTGCGAATTACTTGTTGAGTCTAAGATTGATCACCTTAGCCTCTGAAGACTTGATCTACTACAGCCTACGACTTACGACCTACGACCACGACCCCAGTGTACTGTTTAACGTCAATCCCCAACTTCTGTTAGCAGACCCTACTGTCGGATAGCTGACCGTAACATCCTTATATATAGTTATAGTTATATATAGGTTAGAGTATAGCATAAGTAGGAATATATTTATCCATACATTAGGATAAGCTCTCACAATAAACATCTCTTACTTAAGATCTCCCCTACAGAGAGAGCGCATATTCCATAGCCAACTCCAGCTTAAGCTCCTTGCTTAAGCCTAGCTGAAGATAAAAGCATACTTGCTGCTCACTAACCAGACTAGTTATTCAGCCTGTCTATAAAGGGCGTAAGATGTTACGGTCAGCTATCCGACAGTAGGGTCTGCTAACAGAAGCTGGGGATTGACACGTAGTAACAGTACACTGGGGTCGTGGTCGTAGGTCGTGGTCTGTCGTAGATCAGGTTTTCAGAGGCTAAGGTGATCAGTCTTAGACTCAACAAGTAATTCGCAGTGAAGGTAAGCTGAAAGTATCCTGAGGATGAATACAAAGCTGATTGCTGAAGAGCTATGGAAGTCTGACCATGAGGCGAGCTCAGGTCATACTATATACAAGTCCGAACAGTATCTTTTATCTTACTACCGTTCCGGATCCTGACGGGGTCCGTTCCTTGATCATACGGAGCCCGTATGTGCCAAGGACGGCCTCCGTATTCTTGGCGTACGGATCTAATCTCTTATCTTATCATCACGTGACTAGTACCATAGTTCTTCCGTGTCCGAGTGAGTCCCTGTTGTTCCCGTGATCCTGCGGTACAAATGTCCTGTCTTAGCCGCCCGACGCCCAAGTGAGTCGGTTATCTGTTACTCCTGCATAACGGGTCGTAACATAAGACTTATATAACATCTATTAATATCTACAGACTATAAGAACGTCCTGAAAGACCATGTTATGGCGGGAGGGAAGAGGCTACAAGCATGTCTTGTTTAAAGCCTGTCTATATAAATATAGCAATTAATAGGGATGCATAACGAATTAATATGGACGTATGATCCTTAGGGATGCATGAGAATCAAGTTCTCCTATTAGTCCAAAAAAATTAATATTAGTGCATTCTAATCCTACCAGCTCCTAAACAAATACCTAGCCTTTTCTCTGCTATTTGCATCTCAATACGTCACTTCAATTGAGGATCTGTCAGATAAGGCTATCCGAATATGGATATGTCAGGCACAAGGATTGCATATCCAGAGTATGCAAATAACACCTATATCTCCAAATATTCCGATGTCAGATTCCAGCGAGAACACACCGACTTTTTCTTTTATTATCATTATTATCATAGATTGATCAATATATATGCTCATTCAATTATCCTCAATGTTGACTGCCTCATACACACTCTTGTGACAGTTATGAGCCTAGTTGACTCTAGGCTTCATTCTGATTAATAAGCTTTAATATTACCCTAAGAGGTAACGAAGTGGAAAAGGACTGTGCGATCGCAGATCCCTTAATCAATTAATCAAGGAGGTAGCTAGCCCTCTAGGCAGTCAACGAGGATATTTCAACATTCTACGCGATCGTAGAATATTATATTCATTCTGTCAGATTTACATATCTAAGCTCACGACGAAATATCCCTTCTTTATAATCTTATTATCGCTTTATCGATTGAATCCCTATTTCTGAATCTTTATCCTATGCCTTAATGTAGAGAATTCGAGGATCTAGACACTATCTAGCGATGAGGATTAGAATAGATAGCTTCCTAACCTAAAACTAGTGGCTAGAAGTAAGGAAGTCTGGGATTATGTTGATCCTAATTAGGATCTAGTCCTCATAGAGCCTGAAGAAAGGTGGCTAGACGTTTAGGATCCCTAATTCATAAATAAGATTGCAATAACGAGGATTCAGTATAACAGGGAGATCGACCGGTATGAGAAGAGAAAGAAGGCAGTAAGCCAAGTCACACAGTAGGCTATAGGTATAATCGACAAAGCCGTCTTCAATCAAGTTAACAGCAGAGAGACCCTTAGGGAGATGTTGAGAGATCTCAGAGAGATATTTGCTCCCACAGCCTTCTCTCGCTAACAGACAATTACGAATGCCTATCATAAGCATCTCAGTTCGATCAAGAGATCTAGACTTATATTATGGTTAAATACCTATAGCGATATTATAGAGGAGGTTAAACAGGCAAAGATTACTGCCCTCAGCGACCTATACTAGCAAACAGCGGATTTTCTAAGAGCTATCAGATCAATCAGCCCTAAGTACTACACGTAAGTAACTCTAGAGATCACAAAGAAGGAGTTTACTGAGTAAGAGCATAAGGAGAACAACGCTAGGATCAACAGAGCTAACGAATTTCGCAAGTGGCTGCGTACTGCTAATCCAGAACTGCTGTCTAATAATACGTCTAAGTCAGCAAGCTTCGCTACTTGGCAAGGGGAGGATGAGAAAGGTAGGTTAACATAGTTGCTAACACTAGGACTAATAGAGTAAGCGATAAGATCTATAAGGACTGTTCCAGTATGTAAGGTCTGTCTAAACACTAGGTATTAGGGTTCTGAGTGCCCTCACTTCAGTCTAGCGATCAGGGGATTAAATTATAACCCTGATAGCATGGCTAACAAGCAAGCAATTCAGAAGGCTAAGAAGATGATCACCCTAGCAATATAAAAGGCTATCAAGAGAGAGAATAAGAAGCATGGATGGACCTATATTGAGTTGAAAGAAGAAGAGGATAATAAAGCCTAGCATCAGTCCTTATTCTTTACTGAGCAATAAGAGCAGTTAGAAAGCGACTGTTACAGCTAAGCTACCTTTAACTTTAGTTTCGTCAAATTACTTGTTGAGTCTAAGACTGATCACCTTAGCCTCTGAAGACCTGATCTACTACAGCCTACGACCTACGACCAGACCACGACCCCCATATACTGTTATAACGTGTTAATCCCCAACTTCTGTTAGCAGACCCTACTGTTGGATAGCTGACCGTAACACTTTGATTGCTCCTGTTCAGTAAGTTGAGCATTGATACCTACTAAACAGTATAGACAAGATGTCTTCTCACGCCTCCGCCAAGTCACCTACCCCGGGAAGCTCCGCCTCTTCCAAACAACCGGTCAAAAGCCTAGCTGAAGAACTCAAAGGAGCCCCAATAGCAGTCGACTCAGACGACAAAGTCACCCTTAAGAAGGAAACCTACGAAAAACTCTGGAACTAAGTCAAAAAGGGAGATGAGGATATTGCTAAAATCCAAGGGATATATAATAATACCGCTGCTGAACTATAAGGACTTAAAGAAATGATATAAGAACTTGGCAACAGCCCCCAACGCATCCTGGACCTTGAGAACGAGGTTCTCCGCCTAGGAGGACAGGATAACAACCCCACTATATAAGAACTTAAAAACAAAGTCAACACACTCCAGGCTGCTGCCAACATCGTCACCACCCCCGCAGGAGGACAACAGAAACTTAAGCTCAGCCCTCTGATAACCTACAACAGCACCCCTAGTTACCTCAAAGGGTTCCTGATCTAGGTTAAGAACTACCAGAATTTCCACTATGGCGACTTCACCAACCAGACTAAAAAAGTGGTCTATACAGCCACCTACCTATAAGGGAGAGCCCTTAAGTGGTTCAAACCTATCTAGGAAGAATTTCTTAAGTATGAAACATTAGATGAATATTTAATGGAAACTTATAATATCTACAGTAGCTTCAGCGGATTCGAGGAAGCCCTGAGATCCCTCTTCCAGGACCCTAACGAAAAACGACAGGCTGAATGAGAACTAGCACACCTATAATAGAATAAGTCTACTAAAGACTATGCTGCTATATTCTAATAACTCTATATATAACTAGACCTCACTAAAGAAATTAAAATCTTTATGTTCTACTAAGGACTTAAAGATGAGGTTAAGGATGAAATTATTAAGGTCGACCAACCTAAAGACTTCCTCTAGTTCGCAGAACTTATAATCAAAATAGATAATCGTCTGTTTGAATAAAGGAAGGAAAGAGGAGAAAGGCAATAAAACCTAAACTCCAGACGTAGGTATTAGTAGCAGCCTTAGCAGAAATTAAACCACCAGCAGAACGATAACAGACCCTATAACAACTAGAATAACAGTTGATAAAGCACTACTTATAGATAATATAGTGGACCTATAGACCTCAGTATAGCTAATAAGGATGAGAAGAAGCCTTAGAACCCTAAGTGTTATAACTATAATAAGTAAGGATATATCGCAAAGAACTGCAGCTAACCCTAGAAGCAGAAATAGCAACCTATCCATAAATAATCTAAGCAAGTCAGCATAATAAACAAAATCCCCTATAAATCTATATTATAGACTAGATGCTATAACGATAATTACTTCACGCACTAAAGCAATAAAGAAGCCTCAGGATACTACCTATACAACCTAGATTATAGATGCATAGGTTATAATATAACTATCCTAGAGACTAAGAAAAAGACACTCGCTATAGCCTATAGAAGTAACAGTAAGATAGCCTGAAAGACTATAGAACAGCTCAACAAAATGCTACGAATCTAACAACTAGTACCCGCCAGCTCATCCACAGCACCTCAGTCAACACGCAAACAAGAACTAGAGGAACAAATCAAGGAAGAATCCAACGAAGAACCAGATCACCAACATAACCCTATAGAAAAACAGCAATTGCTCGACCTCATAAGCAACTAGACTTTCGGAGAAGGAGAAAGTTTACCATACGATTCGGATGAACCTCGCGATGTTGCCCGTCAACATGCTCAGGCAGAGATCGCCTATAGGTTCACCCTTAGTATAGATGACACTAGCTCTAAAGAGGAATCTAATAATAAGGAAGAAACCTAATAACTCCTTTAATATTAGATAATTAATATAAAATATAATAAATAATAACAGTACTTTTATAGGACACCTACTAACGTGAGAGATTAGGATTACACCCTAGAACTCTACGCAGAAGATCACCCAGCCTTAAGAAGTAATCACTAAAGCTACTAAATCCTCTTCTGGCTTTAGTGCTTCTTCAATAAATATAAGGAACACCTTAGAGATAAATATAAACACTAGTTCTACCCCAGAAGACATAACAAGCATCCCATCTAGAACGTCTATATAATTTCCACTATAATTAGATAGATAATAATTATATTTAATAATAATCTAGCAACCTTCAGCTTAAGCCTGTAATACCTTATACGATATCAGCATAACAACACTATAAAATAAGAAGAATGCCAAAAAGACAAATATCTCATATATGCAACCTAAAAGGCAAAAGCCTTCAGACTCCTGCAAGAAGGATCAAGCCCTCCGAGGCTTCAATTCCAGGAAAACCGCCTCACAAAGGCATAAAGGGAAGGAAAACATATCACCTACCTGGAACAGTCAAAGCAGTCAAAAAACTAGACTCATCTACCAACAAAGGACTAAGACAGGCAAGAACGACAAGGTCTATTTACCTAGTGCCTATAGACCAGAAGACTTATCTATAACTAAGAGTACTAATTAATAGCAAAAAAGCTACTATAGTAATTAATAGTAGATCAGAAGCAAACTTCATATCACTAAGGATAGTAAACTAACTAAGGATATAATAGGGAACAAAGAAACACCCCTACTAGCTCAGTAACATAGAAGGAGAATAAGTCTAGTATAAAGGCGGAACTATCAAATATAAGACTGCGCCCCTTAAGATAAGTTACTAGAATCAAAAAGAATAACTCTAACTTAACATCATAGATATCAGAGCATATAATATTATACTAGGAATCCCCTAGTTAAAAGAAAATAACCTATAGATAGATTAAGGAACAGGCTAACTCTAATAGGATAATAAAGACCTAGTTACTAAGCAGCTCTGCAGAACTTAGACCTCAAATACATCTAAACAACACACAGCAAAATATTACGGTCAGCTATCCAACAGTAGGGTCTGCTAACAGAAGTTGGGGATTGACGTTAAAACAGTACACTGGAGTCGTGGTTGTTAGTCGTAGGTCGTGGGCTGTAGTAGATCAAGTCTTCAGAGGCTAAGGTGATCAGTCTTAGACTCAACAAGTAATTCGCAGTGAAGGTGAGCTGAAAGTATCTCTGAGGATAATCATAAGTTGATTGCTAAAGAGCTATAGAAGTTTAAGCTTAAGCTAAGCTTAGGTCATACTATATATAGGTCTACTTCAAACATATTTCCCTTATCTGTGTGATCACCTAGGTGCATAAGGTGATCGCAATCAGTTAGTATCACTAACTGATCGCTAAACGCTTCTTACTGTGCTCCACTAATCGTTCTTATCTTATCATCATATAACCTATTCTATAGGTTTTCCGTTTCCAAGTGAGTCCCTATTATTCCTATGATCCTACAGTATAAATATCCTATCCTAGCCGCCCTAGTGCCTAAGTAGGTCGGTTAACTGTTATCCTTACATAACAGGTTGTAACATCAGGTCCTCTCTCCAAAGGTCTTATCCTTAAGACCTAACATAAGTAGGTTGTTAGTCCCAGGTTAGGGATCCATCAATCATGCTTCCTAATTTACCCATGATGCTGACACTATATCAGGTCGCATTCAAAAATCAAGTTCTACCTCTACTCTTCGTCGTCATAACCATACGCTGCGCATCGCCAAGTTTAGCTTTATTGTCGACATGCCTTGTTCATATTATTGCTCTTCTAGGAGGCGTTGCAAGCTGCTCCCTGGGGGTGAGGTTTATGGCGAATGCACTCGTTTGGGGAGATCTTATGATGCTGCAGCGGATGCCGTTTGTGCCTGTGGGCTTTCTTGTTCTCTTTCTTGGTGTTATGCTTTCTGGCTAACCTTCTTGCAGTGGACTGCTTGCTCGACGAAGCTGCTCGCTTGGAGGATGCTGAAGTGGCTGAAGAGAAGGTGTTAAGAGAGAAGGCCACTGCTTTGCGTGCCACGCAGGCTGAGTTGGACGAGTCCATGGCGCGGTTGGATCGCTTGCGTAAACAGAAAAGGATGGTGTTTTGGAAAGGTCGGGAGGTCACCGAGGAGGAGTCGGTGGTGTCTTCCGTGTCAGAAGTACAGTCTATAGGTGGTTTTGGGGTGGTAGACTTGGACGCTGTTCTGGGTGATTGGAATCCTGGTACTCTGAACTTTTTGTTGGGGGAATCTTAGTTGCGTTCTGGCGTTCCTAGGCGAATAAATAGTTTTCTTTATTGTGGTCTGTCTGCTTCTGTTGGTGGTTGGATGTGTCTGTGAGGGTGTCTGATTTGGGGGTACTGCCTTGTCGAATATGTTGGTGCTTTTGTGTATTAGGGCATCGAATACTGGTGTTTCTCTTCTTATTCCTAATACTGCTTCTAATACTCTCCAAGTTCTTCTTTTGCACCTATTAGGTTCAACTGTGTGTTACGGTCAGCTATCCGACAGTAGGGTCTGCTAACAGAAGCTGGGGATTGACACGTTATAACAGTACACTGGGTCGTGGTCTGAGTCTGGGTCGTAGGCTGTAGTAGATCAGTCTTCAGAGGCTAAGGTGATCAGTCTTAGACTCAACAAGTAATTCGCAGTGAAGGTGAGCTGAAAGTATCTGTGGTGATAATCACAAGTTGATTGCTGAAGAGCTATGGAAGTAT